>JAOEHI010037429.1:0-22802 GCA_025447815.1 Percopsis transmontana | reverse complement strand
TATATATATATATATATAGATATATATATATATATATATATACACACACACACATATACACATATACCGTACTCACTTATACATACATATATATATTTATATGCGAATTTGAAAATAAAGCATAAATAAAGCAAATATATTTACAAAAACAAATAACAATAAGAGTGTTTCAAAATATCATCACGTTATAAGTGGGCACATGAGCAGCTAAATACAGTACGTTTACAAATTAATAATTTACTCACTAAATATTCAAACAGGAAGAGTGAAGTGTCCCTTTTCAAGGCTGTTTAAGATCCTTGTGATTCAGAATGTACTTCTTCAAACTACTTCAAATCTTTTGAAATCATGGTGAAATTATTATTTTTTGCATCTGGCTCCGTTTATCTCCTGCTCAGACAGTCTAGCACTCTGGGGAGCTAACTGTCTTTTATCCAGGCTCCATCAAAGGGCCCCAGCTGTCAACGCATCCCCACCAAATTCGCCCAGGTGAGGGCTTCACAGACAGGGCGTGGTGCCCTGGGGCCAGTTATGAAGCATAGATGTTGGGGCTTCATTAGTGTGCCAACTGAGACAAGTCTAGTGCCAGTTAAATGAGGCCAACTCGCATCTTAAATATCTTCCCATTAAATCATGTCATGTCACCTGCTGAGATAAGATTAAATAATAAGATCAGGTAAGATAAGATAAGCGTTGAAGGCTGTGGCTTAGTTTAGGTTAGTCTCTATTAGGTATCAGCCAGATTCTGGTGTTAAATTACCAGTGGTCTTTTAGTAGTATGTTAACACTAACCTACGAAGTAGGGTACAGCTATCTGTGGAAATGGCTATTAAACTAAACTTCTGCCAGAGGAAGCAGCTGGTGAGTCTCAAAATATCTAAAAATAACAATTCAAAATAAAAATAATCAAGGAGGTTGCAAGCTGGACAGTGTCCAAAAGGTCTTGATCAATAGGACATTATTCTAATAGACCCAACCCATATGGTTTGGTAGCTCCCACTTTGTCAAACAGCCGAGAATTTATTGCACAGAGAACAAAGGCTTAGAGTATATAAAGTAAATAGAATAGAATTGGGTTTTCCAAAGCTGAGATGTAGTTACATGTCAAGTAAAAACTGCTTTCAGATCAATACACAGGAGGATAATTGGAATTCTTGTATGTAAGATTAATGATAAAAATTACGAATGCAAAGTTTGTATGGCTACATTGTTTCAACCTCAACCACTTGAATGGGAAGTAGAAAGCATTCAGTTTCTAGTTCACATAAACTGAGCGATATAGCCTGAGAGAAGGGGTGGGTTCAGTGATATTTAAGTCCTAGAGCCTATGTAGAGTCTTCTCTGTATTATATACTGTATCCATCTGATTTGCCGCAATTGCGTTTCATCTCACATTTAAAAAGCCTCATAGCATTCCAATTTCTCACATTTTGCAGACTTTCTCTCTCTTCCAGATACATTTTCAGTTGGTGTTGCACTTTTGTTTAACATGCCCTAACTTTTAACATAACCTACTTGATTAGCTATTTGACTTGGATGTTTTTTCAGAGAGGATTAGTCCAGTCTTTTAGGTTCCTTCAGACAAACACAACTGGAAAAACTAGAATTTTACAATAGCAGACCTTAAAAAAATATAAAAAGAGGCATATCGGGAGGTACAGTATGAGCTGAAAAGCCTGTTTTGGTTGTTTCTGTATTAAAAATACATAAAAGCTTCCTTCTCTTTTCACACATTCATCTGGCGGTCTGGAGCATTATTGATAAAAGTTTGACATCTTTCAGATTATTACTTAATTTCTTTTGAAGTTGAGATTTCTGGGGATGAAAATTCCCGCCGTAGTCTTCAAAGTAGTGTCACGTAATGTCCGATCCGCCACATCTTTTACTAAATCTTCTTACTCTCCCACTATTTATACTTTGTTTTTCAGCTGTCAAAAAAATCCAACAACAAATGAATAAATAAATTTAATGTCGTTTTAATGAAAATGAAGGTGCGAAGATGTGAATGTTATGTGTTTGTAGGCTACATCTCTCCCTTTTAATTTTTATCAGCGGTGGGGCACATCATTATCCAAAATGAGGCTGTTGGGTAGCCGCAGAGTCAGAAAAATCAACAATTAGAAAGCAATAAAGTAGAAAAGCAGTATGTGGTATGCTAATGAACTTTCTAGCAGTCACAATAGATGTTGATTATGCAGCATTATTTATTTTTTTCATTTTAATTTTTTATCATTAAGGTAAAAAAACTATTTATTTCCTTATAGTAGGCTGTTTAGTGAGGCGACAGAACACGGCTCTGGAGCTTAAGGTGAACTAGAGAGAAAAAAGGGTGAGCAGGGGAGAAGAAAAGCTAATTTGATTCATGAGCAGATTTAATGGAAGAAACGCTGAAGCGTGAGAGCTTCTATAATGTAACGTTACCCGCAGCTACTGTTCCCCTTTCGTCCTCCCGGCTGTCACAGGCAGTCAGCAGAGAGCAGAACAGAGCTACTGTACCTTTAAAGCTGAAACAAGCAGGGTAGACAACTAGTGTAGCTCACAGATAGCTAACCAAGCTAGCGTATGCGTGCCCCCGACAACGCACAGAGCTGGCAGAGGTACACTAACAAACACACAAATTTAAAGAGTTTAAAATTTGCATCTGCTCATCCATGCAGCCTGTGGCTCATGCGCTGGTTGCTTTGTCTCCGTGGCTTGTCGAAAGCAATTTAAAGGGAGAACTCATTTAATGTTCTCTAATTGTTGGCTATAAACAGAAGAGACTTATTAAGGTTTTCTCTAAGTGAACATGTTTTAGGACGTTTTTTGGTTTGCTTTGGAATGCACAGGGGCAATTATGTTTATCTGATGTCTGTGAGTGTGTGTAGGGGGGGTAAAGATTGTACTTCCGATCAGCATAAAATTACATTAAAAACCATTTAATTCAGCTCCCTGGTGCCAACATCTCAGAATGATCACACACTCTGTTATAATGATGTGTTTTGCAATGCAAAGCACCTATTCTCTCAGTACCCCAGCACTCTGCCCACCAAGTGCTTCAATAAGAAACAACCAATTACAATTCAAAAGCTGTCTCTTTCTGTTTACTGTCATAATACCCCCCACCAAGGTACATAGAAAGCCTAAGTTTGAAGTTACTTGGCGCCCCTTAGCATTTTCTCCCCGCTGAAGCCTAGCATAATTTTGCCATTCATATCTCCCATTGAAGAAGAGAAGCTAACTGAACTACATTACCCATAAATGATGTCCTAAATGACAACAACATTAAGCTTATCTATTATGGGCATATTGTGGACTAGACAAAATAGGATTTAATTGTTTAAATGTACACTCTTCAATTGCATTACATTATACATTCCTGCCCTAGCTAACTATTAATGTTTGGAACCAACACTGCAGAACTGAGTGTGGGAGGAGAACCAAGGAGTGGGAGGTACTCGCATTCAACCGACCAGTTCTGGTTTCATAATCTGCAGTCATGCAGCTGTGTTTCAAGGACTGTACCTTTAAAATTCATAAAGAAAAAAAACTCTTACAGGCTTTATAATTTGAATTCCTAGGCTGAAGTCTACTTTACTTTGGGGACAGGAAGATATTGCAGACCACAAAACCCTTCCATTACTGAGCCAGACAACGGGAAAGACAAAGGAGCCAATAAGCTTGTGGAAACAGATCCAATCAGATCACGGAGCAAAGAAGAGTTCACCACAACTCGGAAACCCACATTATTGCAGCTCTATCTCATCTCCCGAAGAAAGAGCTGCCTTTGTGTCTCATGATAGGGACACAATGGCATCAGAAATAGTGTTTGGGAGCAGGCCTAGATGTTTTCCACAAAAGATAACAGCGTTAGGAGGATGAAAGAAGGTAGAGAGCGGGGTGAGACAGGAAGATGGGAAAGAGAGAAAGACAGCAGGGATGAGGTATTAAAAAGATACAGACAGAGAGTAATTTGGGAGAAGATGAAATTGGAGAAATGAGCAGGGAAGCATAAATGTGGAAGAAGAGTAAAAGAAAAGAAAAGAGACACAGGAGGAGGAGATGAGGGGAACAAGAGCAGTTGCATACATGGTGGTGCTGTCTGTGCATTATTTAACAGAGCTCATTAACCCGAGCCTGAAACAGACTAAATCAATAGGCAACCTTGAGCATTCCAGATTGTTCTCTGGAACACAAACCCACCATGTAGCAGCATCACGGAAAAGTTTGAAATGCATTTACCAGAGATAAGGGGACCCCTCTGTAAGATTGATTTAGCCTCAAGTCAGCCATGTTAAATAGAACATTGATCATGGTGTGAGTTGGTGCGATATGGTGTCTTTGTCAGACTTACTGAGATTGACAGGGTGCGTTGCGAACATTTCATGTGTAGATGTACGCTAAATCACCTCTCAGTTCCTGGGGGGTTTATTTGTGGTGTGCACCTTATCTGCAAGAGTGTAAGGATATGTGGAGAAGGGTAGGCTAAGGTCTACAGTATATGCTGAGATTTTTAAAAATAATGGAAAAAATAATGTATTTTAAATTACAATTTTTTCCCAGAGTTTAATGGACTGATCTACAAAGATGTAATCACAAATCAAATTCAAGCATTGAGATTACTGTTACTGTTAATAATAACAAATTACAAATAACAACTGTGATATGGTACCACACCATATAACCCAAACTCAGCTCAAAATGATCAATTAATGCCACAACAGTGTCTGTAGGGGCTATAGTTTAGTTAGCTAGTGTCTTGTTAGTTTTATTAGTATATTTGTTAGTTTTGTTACTGTTTTTTCATTTCCATATTTCGTTTGTTATATGGGCATTAATTTGTCAGATGTACAATTTAAATTGTAAATTAAGCATTTGTATGAGTGGCAGAAAATAACGAATATCGTTCACTGGATTATTTTGTCATTTCGAAACTAGCCTATTACATGCTAAAAATGACTCAGATCACATGAATGTACACATATTCAGATCAAACATTAGTATAATCTCCCTGGTGCGACCAGGTTTAAAGCATTTCTGTGTGCAGTTCTGATTTCATTATCTTGTGTCTAGGTGTGACACTATGAGCAAAATTGCATTAGCATCAAACAGGGGTGCATAGACCAATCCGAGAGGCCAGGAGAATTCCATCACAGCTTTACTGCCCCATGACTGGGGCATTAAAATATTCTATTATGTATAGTAAAATATCTGACCGTAAATAGAAATCCATGTTTTTTCTTCTTCTCCTGATTATAAACCCATGAAAAGTTAAGCTCCTGGTTAAAAAATCTGAATTTCCCAGGCCTGCCTGATTCACTGCTCCATCATTCAGATCCATCTGGCTTTCTCCCTCTCCTTATCTTTCACCCACACCTTGATCAGCATCCTGGTTTCAAATGCTGGGACAGTTTAAGGCGCAGTCACCTTACCCTGCTACTAGTCGCAACGACTCCAAATGTATGTTGCCTCCGAGTTACAATAAATCAGACTTGCTATTTTGTTTACTTAAAATGGCTTCAACCTCTATCCCCCCTCTTCAATCCTCTCGTGTCCAGCGCTGCTCTGCTCTGTCCAGCACAACACAACAACAGAATATGCTGGTAGCCCAGAAAATAGTGCTGACACGGTTGGTTACTCTTAAAATACAGTTTCTAAATTTGTTTACTTTTAAAAGTCACAATAAGTACCTTAGGGTTAGGGTTAGGGTTAGGGTACCTAACCCTAACCCCCATAAAATTGGAGACATTACATGAATGAAGGATCAGTGTTTAATATGTGGTCACTTGGAGGCAGCGTAAATCAAAGAAGGGTCACCCCACCATGCAGGCATTTTACATTTACATCATTTAGCAGGTGCTTTTATCCAAAGTGAAATACATTTGTCAACAACTGAATAGGTCATACACCAGTAATCATTAGCAAACAACATTCTGTTAGAATAATGACAGCAGCATGTCATCAGAACTAACTTAGCTATGCATTTATACATTTTACAACATACATTACCTATTAATTCAGGTAACAGTCAATCCTCAAAATAATTGCTAACAGCCTAAATGTGCTAAATTTTCTAAGAGCTGATCTATGTCCCGGGACCCGCAGTTTATTTTTTGACCGCCCTCAGCAAAGTTAAAACCACCCGCTTCCACAAGATCTGCGTTCAATGTAGTCCTCTAGATCAATCTTTTAGGTTAATATTAATTTTTCAACATTTTTTAAGTTAGTTTCCGCAATAGTTAAACAGCCAGAGAATTAAATATACAGGTTCTGACAGCCTAACTGTCATATTAAAGGAAATTTCTAGCCCCCCTGTTAGATGTCGCCCTCTCGTTTTAACAACCTGTGAATGCATAGAAGCAAACCTGTTACATGTCCTAGGGTTTCACGCAAGAAATACATGGCATGGAACTTTTAGACATACCCATTTATATTTTCAGCTATTCTTTGCAGTCAGAAGTCATTTTTATGAGCTTTGAATGAGACAGGTTGGTTTTTAAGGAACTATATAGCCTACCCATGTGTTCCTCAAATAAAGAGATTCTGGTTTACAAGCCTTTGGCCTTTTCTTTAGTGGTTTTCACAAGTTGTTTCCAGTGACTCTGCATTTGTAAATGTGTGTTCCCTTTAGAGATTTTTAAACAGCTCCAACATATGGAAAGCCGCTGTATAGTAGGCTAATTGATATCTCATTCCTATCGGATCGATATCGAATCTGAATCGTATTGAATCGAATCGTGAGGTTGTGAATCGGATCGAGGCATCTGTGCCCAACCCTAATTGGGCCCAACCCAACCCTAATTAATAGGCGGATATTTATACCAAAATAGGCTATATATCATGATTTATTGGGAGAAACTAAACAATTCTATGTAAAATCAGACATTCAGCACCCCCATAAAGCCATAATGGAATGATCCCCATTTCATAACCACATTTTGGGACAATTAGACTGTGAAATTGGCAGTCGAATCAGGCTCCTTAGATTGAATCGTCGAATAGTCGACTATTCGGGGTCACCCCTACGAATCTGTCAAACTCCATCTCATGTGAGTCAAATGGAAGTAGATATGCACGACTATCGGAGCAACTTCAGGACTCGAGAACGGGCTTCCAGGAAAAAGGCTGTGTGACGGGAATGCCAGAGCACCTTGTCAAGACTGATGACGGTCAAACTGTTTGGAAGCAGAATCTTGCGCTTAACTTTGCTTCATATTACTTATTGAGAAATACAAAAAGCATACACATTGTATTCTGTGTTGAAAAATAAACAAAAACTCTTTCTATAAAAACGTCAGAAACTGAAAAGCGTCAATGAGGGAGGGAAGGAGAAGGAGTGATGCAGCAGAGAAAGTTATCCGACCTACAGTATGCACTCTTCCAGAGCAATTTTTTTTGGTGCTGAGAGCCAAGTCATTACCGAGGCTGGTCTGTAAGTGTAGTGCTCTGTCAGACAGCCAGCCACACAGACAGACGAGATAGAGAGAATCGCTTTCTTTCTCTCCGTCTTACTCCATCCACTCAGATACATAAAAATACATCAATCTCATCACACCAGTAGCGCAGACAAAGACAATGGAGACTCATCTATCAATGTCTCAGGGTGTTTGGAGTGGTGTAGAGGCCTATCGTTCAGAGCTGATGCAGTAAACACCAGTATCAAACATTGAGTAGCCATGGAAAGCTAAATGTCTTTTTTGCTGCGATTTATCACATCAGATGATATGATTGAGGTAATATAATAAAACCTTCCCATTTGCAGTTCTGTGTAGAAAGGAACATTCAGTGATGTTACGTTTGAGCAAGGCACATAATCCTCAAGAGTCTGCAGGCTGTTTGTGTGTAACTCACCAAGGTAGAAAAATTAATTTAGATAGGGAAAACATATGAATGTTCATGAGACACATACAGCATATTATGCATCAACTTTGATTTTAGTGTTACTTATGTTGATTGCACAAACGTGACTGTTTTCTATCTGATCATAGTGGTATTTAGAAGTATTTTTAAAGTTACAGTATTAAACCCAGTGGACTAACCAACTGCTATCAGATGTAAAAGTTACGTCTGATAGCAGTTGGTTAGTCCACTGGGTTCAATACTGTAACTTTAAAAAGACTTCTAAATACGATGTCTAAATACATTTTATGAAGCAGCCATATAGCTCACTGTGGAGGTGCAGGAATTCACGGGACTCTGGGATTTTGGTGTGGGCAATCAGTGATCCCCTGTGTCCTATAGAAGCAGGCTGAGAGAGAGACCAGAGACATGACATGGCAGGAACCACGCAGAACCCTCACGGCAGGAGCGCTCCGCTATTTGAAGCAACAGCCCTGAATACTACACACAGTCCTGGGAAAGAAGTTTACAAATTATTTTTCACATCAAAGCAATCATAAATGTTGCATGTATACGCGTGCGTGTACGTGTGTTTTTGTGGGTGCGTGTGTGGGTGCAGGAACACTGTACACAAAAACATACAGTATGTGTATAAATGAGTGCTATAGCGTATGCTATAAGTGCTAGAATTGTTAAACATGGCCAGTGAGAGAGAAGCATTTCTTGCCTTATTTTACTCCTCTGAACTGGATTGAAAACTGTCTGCAAGAAGAACAATATCAGAGGGATGCATATTATTGGCAAATCAAGTGTTATACAGTGGTGTGCACAGACTCTCTACGGAACAGGGGTGGCAATTTTGCTGGAAGGTCACAATAGAGGAGGACTAGAGATGCTCATTAGCCCCTCTGACATAGGGTGAAAATTAAGCATAGGGAGTTACTGGTAAATCTTTTCCAGAGTAAAAGCACCAGGGGCAGTCAACCCCTCTGCCTCTCCCCGGTTTACGCCAGTGGTGCCATATGTACTGCATATTCTCGGGAACTGAGGTGAAATAGATCTTCAGAAGGTCTAGATCACCATAATTGGGTAGAAAACAGTCACGTTTGTGCAATTAACATAAGAAACACTAAAATCAAAGTTAATGCATATATACTGTATGTGTCTCATGAACATTCATATGTTTTCCCTATCTACATTTATTTTTCTACCTGGGTGAGTTACACATAAACAGCCTGCAGAATCTTGAGGATTATGTGCCTTGCTCAAAGGTAAGAGCATGGCACATTCGTGGTTAAATTTAGTCCAGATTTATTTTTACTACAACCTGACATTCACATGGTGGTGGAACAATCACAGACTTTCATTCTCATACTATTCTAGAAATTGCATGGATTTTATTAAATATATCAATAAAACCAATAACTGTAAGGATGGATTAGAGACAGTTTTTAAATCAGTTTTATGAACAATTGAAAGATTAGGCCAGTTTCTGTTTTAACACTGAGATGCAAACATGTTTTACATGCTTTCGCCTTGACTATAATAGTATTATATGATAACTAATTTCCAGAGTAATGACATAGACATTGCATCATGGGATTTTATGACCCTAATTCTCTATACTGCTTACCCGTTGATTTTATTCTTTCGCTGATTAAATATTAAAAGCCAGCTGGCTGTAGCTCCTTACAGTGTTACAGATATTTTAACCAGCTCCAGTATGTGCCAGAGGTCACCCACCCTAAGAGCAACATCCACTGGCAGATCACTTCTGTCGGGATCTAGACTAAAGCCTGTTGCCTTGCCTCAGGTCTTTGACACCTGAGCCCCTGGGCTTTGAAAGGCCCAGCGGGAACTTAGTAGTATTATTTTATCAGCTCCATTCGGGTCCATTTTCATAATGTCATACAATGTTTATGATTGTAATTATTACTGTTATTATAGCAGTTGTTGTGTATGCAAACCTTGGCCAGAGAAAGGATTATTGATCAGAAATAAAAATTAAGTGCTCAAGGCCAGTGGTCTATTTTAATTGAATTGTTTCTTGTGCTTCCATGCATCATTGCTAGTGGACAGACACACAATCTGTCTCAGCCTGGGCGCTCCTATTGTTGAAAATTAAACAAAGGTGAAGCAAGCCCTTAATTTTAAATGACCTATATAATCATGCTACTGGTCAGCAAAGTAAAATGTGTATACATGTATGAACCTTGTAGGCACCTTGTTACCCTAGGTGCAGTTACAAAACTTAACCAGTAGGGAGCACACTTTCCATAGCGTCACAGCTCGAGTTGGGCTGAACATTATTGAGTAGAGCCAGGGGCTAGTATATTATCAGATTGTTGTCCCAAGTAATGTGTGAATACAATAAATCCATTACACAACCTCAATTAAGAGTATGCATCATCGCTACAGCAGTTTTGATGATAGTCATGTTATAGTAATGTCTAAACGCCTTTAATAGAGCAGGCAATTATATTTACTTTCTTAAACAGGCCACCTTGATGTACTATGAGAAACATTAGAAACCCTTAAAACACATTTACTAAACGAATTATTGAAGAGTGACATTATGAATAACTCAGGAGTATGAAGGGGACTTTCAGGTATTATGAAAATGTAATTTATTCTCCAATTTTGCCAAAAGCTGTGTGTAGATGGCGCTTTTTCACCAAGGCCTTTACTCCCCACAGTGCGTGCCTAACGCCCGGATGGGTTAAAAACGCACACATACAAACTCATAGAAAGAGAGAGTGAGTGAGAGACAATAATGATGACTGCTGTTTAAATCTGAATGATTTCTAGGTGAATAGAAAAAAAAATCTCTTTTGGGAACTAACATTCAAATTAATGTTTTACTGCCTATATGAGACATAGTCTACACAACTCTACAGTGGTCATGTATCCAAAAGCTAAGAAATGCCTAGAAGGTGGGCATGACGGCAGGTATGTGGGGGGGGGGGGGGGCAAGGACATTTTACTTTTCCACAGTGCAGTGGGTTTTCCCAGATCCTTGTGTTTGGGTTCCACGCCAGGAGCTCCACATTTCTCCACGGTCTCCTCTACTCAACTTGGAAGCGTCAGAGAGCAGCTGAGAGGCTTACAATTTTAAAACTTTGGCGGTTGACTTCAAAGCTTCCACGCCGGTTGTGCTCGTATAAAAACCTTTCTCGCGGCAGGAAGCTCGCCAATGGGCTACCTTGCAAAATACACTTTCGCCTGCTGTCATGTTGTTGTGACACGCAGATATTTGTAAAAACTGAGGTGCGTTGGAGCAGCGTGGAGGTAATTCCTAGTCCCAGATGTCCACTGAGCTGGAAAGAGGCCTACAGCTGAAAACATCCGCCACACTTCAGCGTCTGAAATCGGAACAAGACGAGGACGTTGATGTGACGAGTCTTGACGGATGCGTGCCGCACGACGAGTGGCGTCGCGGCTACAACGCGCACCCTGGAGCGGAAAACTCGTCATCTGTGCAAAAACAGACATCAGCGTCGCAGCAGGAGCTACCGCGAAAGATGACCCGAAGCCCCAAATGCGCCCGGTGCCGAAATCACGGCGTCGTTTCGTGTCTGAAAGGCCACAAGCGCTTTTGTCGCTGGAGGGACTGCCGCTGCGTCAACTGTCTGCTCGTCGTCGAGCGGCAGCGCGTGATGGCTGCGCAGGTCGCCCTGCGGCGGCAGCAGGCGGCCGAGGTGAGAAAAGTCAGGTCACAGCGACCTGTTGAATTATAGAAAGGTGCCATTTGGTTACAGCTAGATACAGTGTCTATAGCAGACTACGTTCTACACATCTGAGGAGATACATCTCTATGTTAAATTATCTACCTGAACGGATTAACACATTATCGTAGGCCTATATACTGTAGATTGCCAACGTATATGCCACAGATTAAATTTTATAACACAAAATGTTACGTTGCAAAAATGCCTGCTTAATTTATAAGTTGTAATTTAAAGTAAACAAAACAAACTATTAAACATGTAAATTATATTAAATAATGTAGCCTATAACCAACTGTAGGTTAATTCTATTTTACCCTATAGGCCTAAAAGCACTAACAGTATTGATTTTTATTTTAATTAACAACTAATATTCATGTAATTAAGGTAATTTGAAATAAATAGAAAATGTTACTGAACTGCAATTCATAGAATAAAAAGGCTTTAAATCCTTAAATACAGTAAGCTACAGCCACATAGGTCTACAGTATAGTCACAGGAGTTGTATGAATTCCAGTACAAGTACTAATTACTCTCCGGGACACACGCAGATGTAATATAATAATGTCTAGATGTCTGATTCGTGCTTTCATCGTGCGCCCAGGGCACGCGAGGGGTCAGGTTGGCGGCTCCACTTCAGAGGACGGGTTATCAGCGCTGCAGCAGACCAGCCGATCCGAGCACGCTGGCTAAAGGCATCCTGCAGGGTAATGTTTAATTAACGGCTCCTTTCTCATTAACCCATCGCTTCGTTCAACAGTTTTTTTAGGAGGGAACCGAACACTATATACCTCACGCAGTAGACACTTTAAAAAAGGGGCTTTTTTTTATGCAGATGACTAATGTATAAGCAGAGTGGGTCAGGGCAGGGCAAGCGGCTGTTAAAAAGAATTAAGGATTGAACAGGTTTTGGGCTACATGTTACTTTGAACTCTACTGGGTGCTAGTTAAAGAAGAGACACAAGACAGTTCATTAGCTGCAAGGCTGAATGATTCTGCCAACACACAGTAAAAAAAGGTTCAAATGAGTTAATCATCGTAACTTTAATAACTGCACAGGCCAAGAGTTGAAACCACTTTGTAGTATTCAGTGGGTTTTTATTTATTGAGTGAGTTTGTTTTACTATTTAATTATTTGTTTTACTGTCAAAATGACACTAATAAGAACAATGAAATTCAAACAAATACCCACTCAGTCTCCTTGCAACATGCATATGTGCATAAATCCATAAATACACAAACACGACAATCACACATTTTAACTGAGGATCTGTTCAAGTATCACTGCCAAACATTTTTTTTTCCTAAATCCTATAAAACTAACTACTCAACAGCAGGTTGTTGCTGTTGGATTTGTATTTCTCAAACTCATGCTAAATATTGCTCTTGCCTACCAAACCTCCTACTTAAAAAACATAAGAATGACATTAAAAGACTAGCCTACATATTAACACAACAATAAAAAAATGAATACAAACACATCAATATTGAGAACTTAATTATTCTTAAAATACATAAATACATATACATACATATATAACCAATAATAATTGCATACGTCCTCTCCACAGGGCTAAAACCGGTACTGCCACAGGAGGACGACGCCCCCTGCTGGTCGAGGCCAGCTCACAGTGACCATCCCCACCTGTCATGCCCCAAGATCAGCGCACGCATGAGGAAGCGGAGGGCCTTTGCCGACAAGGAACTGGAGAGCGTAATGATGCAGAGAGAGATGAGGCAGAGGGAGCTGGAGAGAGACCTGTCCATGCCTTCCTCTGCTCCCAGCCTCGTTGTTCACGGCCCAACCCTGCCCGGTACCTCTACTGCTCACTATGGTGCTACCAACAAGGACCCCGCCGGCGCGGAACTGTCCACCTTAATGCCCGTGTGTAAATATAAGCCCCCGTACGAGTGCGAGTTCGAGTTTTACCACTTCTTGCACCTGAAGGGGAGGTCTAATGGTTCGTACGGGCACTTCTTAGCCGCCTCCAGCCGAAGTGACGAGCTCGCTATGGTCACGTCAGTTAGGACACAGGAGGGGGTTCAGGACAGCTGGAAGTTCTGCGAGAAGCGAGAGGACTTTCTCGGGCTTGCACGCGTAACTCCCCACACAAACCAGCAGGCCGAGGGTTACCGCCACACCAACTGGGACAAAGCCCTTTCAGACCGAACATTAGCCGAAGCAGAGCTAACGGTCTCCGGCGGGGCTCCCAGGGTTGAACACACTGTTCTGGGCTCTGGGCGGGAGACCCTGGGTGGGCCGGAGGCCAGCATACCAGCCGCCAGGAGCTGGTCAGCAGGCCCTCCACCTGGTCCCCATGCCGACCCTGTCAAGAGCCCCCGTGGCAACTCCATCAAGACCCCCGCAGTGAGGCTATTACCTTTCTCTGTGGAGGCACTGCTGAGGGCCTGAAAGGCGAAGGGGAAAGCTTTGTCGCAGCTTTGTTTACGTGTGGACCAAGGCCAAGTTAATGTGGAGGACATAACATTTGTAACTGTGTATGTTTGTGTTACATTCAGATAATGCTGTGTTCTTATGACAAGGGCTGTTCTGTTGTTGTACATTGCATTTGGGGAAATATAGAACAGCTGCCAGTGAAACTATTTCAGGTTTTTTTTAAATATATATTTCCAAGAATTATTAAAAGTATAATTGTAAATGAGGAGTTTCATGGCTTGATATTTTCATGCTGTACAATTGTCTCAATGAATATATCTTATTTATTGTGTGTACACACACACACGGACACACAAATCACACTCCTGTAGTTTGTCATTATAGGTCTCTATCAGCAGTGTGGCAAAATCTCACAGCATTAGACCCTGACCCACTCACATCATATTATTTTATTCTCTAAAATATACAGTACATCTATAAAACACAGTTGATGAAAAAGTTGAGGGTTGATTGAACTTATGCCCAGTTCCTTTTCCATTTCAAATCAAAGTACCACTGCTCCCTGCCTGCTTTGCTTCAAGGGATTGCAGTATCAAAGCAAACTTGGTACTGCTGAGAAAGCCCCCCAATATCTCAAAAGAAAACAATGAAGCGAAACACAGGGAGCCCGAGACCCCCCAAGGCACCGTAGTAATGAAGCGCTATCTCAATAATGTGCGCTTTTATATTTGTTAATTCTTGTCATACATAAAAGATGAATTCATTATCTGTCTCATTCAGCAATCATTTCAACAGCGTTGGAAATCATTCCTATTGTATGAATTCACACCCATTCCTGTGAATTGCATGAATGTCAGTACATTTTGAATGTATTATTTCTTCTCGCCAACAGATTGAGGAAGGATGAGTAATATTCGCCAGAGGGGATGGAGATGGGAGAGTGTGCCAGCGTTGCCACAGCAACATTGTTCTTTATTGTAAGCCAAGCTTGACGCAGCCCTTGTATGTTTGAACCCGCATTTGATCAGTATCCACTTTATTTTTATTTCCATCTCCCCTTCTTGGTCTCCACTGTAATCTCTGATATGGGAGACTGATAGTTTTGACAATTCTGGACCGCGTGGCGTCAACAGTGGCATGATAGGACGCCGCCTTTGTCTGCAACTATCGGCCCAGCATGTCGGAATGGCTTTTTTTTCTTGTCTTTTCACCGACAGACAGAGAGGCTGGCAAAGAGCAAGAGGTGGTGTGGTTTATTACATCCTATCAACACCTTTTTACATTATTCAGATCTCACACATAGAGGCTCTCGAATGTTTTCACAGCCACAACAAAACAAGCAAAACAAACAAGAGAAAGATAGAGTGACATAAATACATAGAATAAATGTATAAATGCAGGGGATTTAAATCAATGTTCCCCTGCAATGCTAGTGGGGAAAAGCTAATTTATCCAATTCCCTTGTGTTTCACTCCAGAGCCTTTTTAGAAGTGCTTCTGAAATGCCACTCACATTCCGCTGTTTATTTCTTCCCCTGGGATTCCACCAGGGAAAGACAGATTAGCTGTATTGTCCCGTTCTCTTTAGAAATGTCTGAATCAGCCCCAATCTGCCCCCAATCGCCCGTTTATTAACATTTCACTTTTTAGGCCAAGCGAGGAGAGGAGAGGGCGATTGGGTGGGTGTTGGAGCTAGTGCGCTGACAAAGCAGTTAAACAGGTCGAAACATGTTTTGGGGTTTGTAACAGTTCTCTCCCCCCCCCCCCCCCTCTGTCTTTTGTCACCTGACACATGCGTTCTCTGGCGTGGCTCATTTCCATTTCAGCTGGATAGATTTCACTCTGTTCGAAGTAGGGAAACTTTGCTTTGGCCTTGTCTATGAAGGAGAGAGAGGGAGGGAGGGAGGGGTTGGTTTTGAGGGGGAGATCACATGCGACAGTAAGCATGAGCCAGAGCCCTCAAGGTTAAGAGTAAACAGTATGGGATCCAGCCACCGGTCCCCCAGGATACCCCCCACCATGTTATTTCAAACTCACAGCCTGTTTCCTCTGCTTCATATCCTACAGATAGCACGCCGCTACAGCCTGTTGGCGCTGCCACTGACCTGTTCCTAGCCTGGCATGAAGCCATTATACTCTAGCATATCCACAAGATATACACTTACACTTTGTTTCCCTATTGCCATGACTTCCTCGCACCACCGCGCACTGTTGACATTAGCCACATGCTAGCTAGATGTTTCATGACAGCGATTTCTCGGGCCAAGGGCAGAATTTCACTGAACACCGTAGCAACCTGCGGGAAGTGACCGGACCACACTAGTTGGCTGGTGTAAACTGTACATCAATCCGTGCTCTTCCCCTCGACAGGTCATCAGTAACATTTAGTATCAGGGTTCAGGGCTAAGCCTTAGATCCTGCTGCCAGGATCACAGAATGAGGATGGGTAGAAAGGCTGATATCTGGTGTAGCGTGCGTGCGTGTGTATTTCTTTCGGTAGCCTACTGCAAAGACTTGAACTACAGACTACGTCTGTTGTTTTAAAGCGCAATTGAACTTTGGTTAAACCCTCTGTAGCTTCCTTAGCTGCAAATGTATTGCTTCCGCTGATGTTCACCATATACAGTATTAACCCCTCATAGTTGTATTCATCTGCCACCCACACACGTTTATTAAAATCAAACTCAAACCATGTGTACATAGCTGGTCTCGTCTCTACTGGTAGAATGTAGTGAAGTTACTCCAGTTGTTGCCGAATTTAATTGAGAAACAGTGAAATCAATGGCAGAGGGGTTAATTAATGTCAGTGGGATGATGCAATTTTGAGGTAAGGGTTCAAGGGGCAGTTGAGGGTTCAACTGCTCTTAACAAAGTTCAGTTCCACTTTAACTCTGCTCTGCCCCTTCTTGCCAACAAATACCAACTACCCCTTGAATGTGCGGATTCAAACGGTTCAGACCTACATTGAAACAAGGATACACCATATTTGTGTTTTTTTTTAGTATGCCGTTTGATGATAATTACTACCATGATGCACCAGGCAGTAATTGGTTCTATCTATTTTAAGATGTTTCCTGACAGAATATATGCAACATTTAGCAGGGGGTCCAGGGCAGCGTTTGATCTGGGTGCCAGCCCCTTGTGCACTTTCTCTATCCCTCACCCTGCCCTGGAGCTACCCCGGCCTGCTCTTTGGAGTTTGGCTGCCAAACTTGCCCCCTAGTCTCCAGCCCCTGGTATAGTGTTACAAAACAGTGTGTGTGTGTGTGTTTTCAAGCAGTATTAATAGTCTATCCACATTCATGTCCACACAACTTTTAATCAGTCACAATGTCTACATGCCATACAACATAATACAAGGATACAACCAAAGTACATAAGAAAAAACAGGGTTCGGTAAAAGGAAATAAGTGGAGACCACACTAAGAAAATAAAAGGAAAGGCTAATAGGTACGTTTTGAATGAATGCTTTTGAATGATTTTGCTGCCCTCAGATCTAATGGGAAACTGTACCTCAGTCTGGCTCTTCATGAGCTAAAAGTAACTATATCCTCGCCAAAAGTCAGTATTTTAGGAAAGGCCAGAACACGAGTGTCTGTAGAACATATTCAATCTTAAATATTCACCAAAATTTCACAATACAACTATTCCACACACCAGCATACCCACACATTTTATAATTCCAACCACAAAATATAGGTTTCCAGTTATAAAAATGTGTGTGCCTGGTCTTTTCTACAACAATTTGGAGGTGCCACATCTGCTGTGGCTGTGCACGTGCCAACCCTCCCACTTCCTCACGTTCAGGGCCTCAGAGCAACAAGCAACAGTGGCCTAATAGAGAACAAGTGTCTGGTCTGCCCCCGGACGGAGGCATTTCTAATTGAGCATATTTGGGTTTCAGTCTCACCGCTGCTACCTTTCACTTAATAGAAGGTCTCAAACACATGAGCCTTCAATTTAAAAAGGCAGCCCTGTGAGGAACCCAGTCTCCCGCGGTCGGAGTAGAAATTTCACAGCTTTAAAAACATCTTTGAAACAGGCAGGATAGAGTTCTCTCCTCTCCTGCGCACCCCCCTGTACTATTTGGGTTTTTCCATACACTAGTTAAAGTGTGTGTGTGTGTATGTGTAGCTAGCTCCCCTGGCGTTGTTCCCGCAGCCTTGGGGACGACGAAGCGAATAGTCCTCGATGCCTGGGGCCGCAGCTGTGTGGCGATCCAGTTACGATCACATGGCGCTGCTTGGCCGCTGGAGAACTACCTCTGCAATATTAGAAACCAAAGCAGACCGCAAGAACAATCTTACAGTCACCTCTCTTCCTCAGTATCTCCCTATAACTCTGTCTGACTTTTATTCTACGGCTTTGCTAACACAATCTCTCAGTTTCCGAGTTTCTTTCTCATCCTTGTAATCCCCTTAGGCGTTGGCTAATGACTGCCACGATGTGGGACGACGTATGTGGGAGATTAATGACAAGGAAGAGGGGAAAAGATAGTGGATGTTCTGTGGTTGTTTCATGAGATAACATTAATTAGCATACATCATCAGAAACAACACCCCAACATGATGAATGACTACACTTTGCTTTGAAATCGCATCAATCAGCGCCTCGCTTAAACCTCCACAGTTTAATACCCCAGCACCAACATGGCAAATGCCAGGCACGTCGATGAACTCAAACCAAGGGTGGCAGCAACAACATCCAAGAAAAAATACCTCAATCCCTCCACCCTCCGACCCATTAGGGTGGTATTTATCCAGCTTGGTTCGGCTTTTATTCTGTAGAATGTTCTAGAAACCCCAAACCCAAATGATTCCATTGACCACTCTCCCACTCCTAGTAATTCAATCCACCCCAGTGTTATTCATGTCCTGATCTGTAAACACCCATATGCTAACATACTGGCACCTTCTTAAGAGTGATTGATTATCTCTGAGGCCTAGTCCTGTAAAGGGAATGCATAGCAGACTTAATGACATATAAAACTGTATTTTGATATCAGGTTGGGAGCACTTTTGTAAAAACAGCTGGCAGGGCAGAGCACTAGGAGGGTGTCGCTCGTGCTTGAGTGAAGTGTCAGAAGAAGGGATTCGATGACAGTAGAAATACTGTATATTTCTAGCCAGCTATCCACAGTATCTAGGCTAGATGTAAGCTGCCCAGGTCAGCACTACGTTTTAAAGCATTTACTTTCGCTGTTAGTAGGATTGAGTTCACAGACAAAGCCCTCTGCCATCTCACTGCCAAAACCAAGACGTAGGATCAACATTGAGGGGGGAAAGATGGTTGTACAGAAAATACAATTGAGTCTAGTTTTTTTACACTGCGAGTAAAAAACAAGCAATTACACACGGCTCTATTTCAGGGTGTTGGTTTGACTGCACCGATGGAAAACCAGGCCTGTCACTTCCAGAAAACCACATCCTGATGGTTATTAAGCATTTTCTGCTTGAAAGGAAGCACTTCCTCACATTAAGACCTATGTCGGGCATCTGTCGTTTTGGTCAATCCTAAATGTGAATTATCTAGAAAACTACAATCCATGGTAGAACTGACTGGTCAGTTTTTAGATGCATTTCCATAAGAATCCACAAATTTCAACAGTAATGCATTAGAGATGGGCATTCATGTGGAAACATCCTTAGTGTCATCAGTTCAGTACACCAGTCTATAGGCTTACGGAATCCCTTAAGATTCGGAAGAGAAGCTAATTTATTCTTTATTGTCTACTGCTGTACTTTAGGCTTTCTAATGTATGTATGTTTGCTCTAGCTAACTACCAAGGAAGTTGTTACAATTGGTTATTAATGTTGCATAAACAGGGTGACATAGGGTAAAGTAATTTGAACAATAAAACAGGTGCAATACACAGTGCATGGTTTGAACTGTATCTCGCTGGATTTAGCGCTGCTGATGTTTAATTTAAATTAAAGCAAAAGGAAAGAACAGGGTGTTACATTCTGGTAAACATACAAATAAATAAGCAACACGATAAATAAAGTATATGGAAGATAAATTATACACCCCAGCCCCAGAGTTGGCGTACCTGTAAGCATCCTTGAGCAAGATGCCTAACCGCTGTCTGCTCCATGTAGTAGCACCATGTAATTGTAAGTCGCTTTGGATAAAAGTATCTGCTAAATTACCTAATTGTAATTGTAATTGTAATAGAAAGGCAGACAGACAGCACATTAAACAAGAACGGGAAACTCAAATTCCCATCACGGGAGTTCAGTAAAATCTTGAACACTCAACCCACAAGCAGGATCTGTTTAATGAATGATGCAAATACGTTTAATCTCTGATTAAGTATTGCATTCCGAATAGCTGGAACACCCAATAAACCAGGTTACCGACAGTAGGTGAACCCAGATGAAATGTTTTAGAAATAAGCATGTCTTTCTCTTACACTCCCTGTGTTGACACACACACATTCACATACAGTTCACAAAAGCCGTGTGTAAACCTCTCAACAATGGGAGTGGAGCACAGTGACTCTTTCTAACCAGCTCCAAGTCAATTTTACTATTTCCTTGTCAGCGTTGATTTCTTTATTTCCCTCTCCATGCACACACACACACACACACACACACACACACACACACACACACACACACACACACACACACGTCATCTAGCTATTAGAGCTTCCTTCCTCTCCCCAACACACATCTGACTTAATACAACCTGTTAATCTGTTATTTGGGGTACACACACACACACACATACACACGTTCACATCGTCATAGACCCACCCACACACACACACACATTGCTTTCCAGCAAGTCTTGCACCCCTGCGACTGACGCCTCCCTCCCTCTCCCCCTCCGCCCCAAATATTTGCTCTGTAACACAAGCCGTTCTGTCTTGTGTTTTCACTTCAAACAAACCTATTAATCACCTTAATCGCCCTCAGTTAACCCCCCCCAACACCAGATGCTTGCTCTGCACGTCATGCCGGTAACCACTCGCTCAACATCGCGTACAGCCACCGCTGCCAAATGTGCTAAATCACCGCCACGAGGCAATTCACATAATATCACAGCAGCGGATTATCAAAAAAATGAGCCAGAGGGAAACTGGGAGAAAACAGCCACAGAGAGGCAGGGTTGTGCGGGGGGCCTGTTTGATTGTCCGGTGATGTGGTTCTGGAGAGCTTGATGAGGTTAAAGAAGTTCAGCAGTTCTAAAATTCTGCTAAAATGCAGATATCTGTGAGAAATATACAGTATACATTAAAACTAAATTATGTTTTAGATTACAGTATATCATTTGTAAATTTATCATATGTAGATAGTGTAAGCCTACTATGTTGTCGTTTCCGTGCATGATTATGGCCCCTTTCATAGCCTACTGCAAAAATAAATAACAAATACACTTGTAATGTAAGAAAAATGTACTTTAAAGAATTTTAGCTAGTAAAATGTTATTACTCTGTTGGCAGCCAGATTAAGTTATTTTACTGTAAATGTAAAGTTTCCTAGATTAAGAATGATTTGCTTTGCAGTGTATTTCAACATTCTAGCCAACATCACACTTAGACTAGGTTTTGCATGCATGTTTAAGACCCATATGTTTGTCATATTTTGTGTCATTTACAAAGCTAATGGTAGACATACAGTACACTATATGACGTGTACGTCATATATACTATGGCTGGATGAGAATTATATCAATGACTTCTTTACTGTGTAACTAGGTGCTAAAGTAGCGAGTAGTAATAGCAAAGTTCAAGCACCATTTCATTACACAAAAGCTCTCAACAATAACCATCTTTCTTAGAGATTAGAAATGTTACCCGCAGGGTCAGTTTTTATCATCTCGCTGCCAAGTGCTTATTGGGTTCCTCGCGCGTACTAGCTGCCAAGCGTTTGATATCCAAGATGGAGGTATGTTGCTTTGAACACATCGTTACTTCCCTGGAAGACTTGGATCAAGGTAGACAATGCCGAATCTCGCTTGTTGACATCTGGGACGAGCAGTAATTTAATCAGAAATGCTCATAGCGATTGACAGATGATATTTATGTCAACAAGTACTACATAGAAAAACAAACAGAGGGAGTAGAAGCTTAGGTAAACAAAAGGATGAATACAAATGCAGTGAGGGTTAAGGTGAAAGGGTTGTGTCGAGCTCAAGAGAAAAAGTATGAATAATAAAAATATTTTCTTTGTGAAATACATATTCAATGTCATTTTTATAACATTAAAGATGAATTAATAGTTATTACATGTCCAACATACAGTAGCTATGATTTCATAAAAAAATCCCATATAGAAACATGCAGGAGACGGATTGGCGGGACTAACTGAAGATGCATATGAAAAACATTATCATGTACTTCAGATCATAAAGGTCATATGTCAGTGTGACCATCTCTTGTTTCTTGATTTACTTCTAGACCTTCCCAGTACAACCCCCTCCAAAGCCCAGGCTTTTATTTGCTTCAGTCACTGAACTGACCCTGCCTATATTTGGGACAGGAATCTATATGGGAAAAGTCTTTAATTAATTTTGCCCAAAACTATTGACTATTTAAACCAGTATAAATATTAATTCTATAAAAACCCTTACGAACAAAAGGAATACAAATAGTCGAGGAATGGACACATATTCTTACTTTATGACCGCTGCAAAGGTAGGAAGTCAGCACTTTGTCTCTCCTATTTGCCATGCAGGTAAATCTGATTTAATTATACTTTGGTGCTGATGGTTTCCGTAAAATGAACTGAACCAGGGCAGTAACATTGACAGGTGTCTATTTGGGACTATAGACACCAAATATATGTTTTGGTGTGTTAGTTCCATACTCAGCCTATTGATATACAATTGCATATTGTATATTTTAATAGTGAACCG
>JAOEHI010037418.1:0-22803 GCA_025447815.1 Percopsis transmontana | reverse complement strand
CCCCCCCCCCCCCCCCCCCCCCGCCCCCCCCCCCCCCCCCCCCCCCCCCCCCCCCCCCCCCCCCCCCCCCCCCCCACAGCAGAATAGCTGTGACAACAGGTCTTGACACACCGGGGCTGAAGACAGTGGGTGTCCTGCCAGACATTAAATCAGCTCTCCTACTTTGCTCCCTTTGGGCTCGCCTAATGACTGACAGCCCAAGACCTCGCCTCACCTGGTCCGGCCCAGGTATAAACAACCCGCATATTAAACACAAGGACAGGGGCACTGCTTGCTCTAATTTTACATCAGCGGTCGCAGTAAAATAAAATCTTTCCGCATGTGATCATCACGCTGCCATGAAGGTGAAACTTTGTATGGAGACAATGAGTCAAGGCTTTCACCTCCAACTCACACCTCCTAAAATAAAAACCAGGGCACTGAAAAACCTGGTAATACAAAATGATGGATTTTCAGTAATAAAATAAAAACTTTTAAGAAATAAATTATAAGAAATAAATCAATCAAAACTGTCAGAACCAGGTGCATATTAAAGCTGCATTACCTAACATTTCTACATTCTACAATGTTTAAATGACCATTTTATATAATAAGTGTGACTTATCTTTAATCCTCAGGCCTCGACACCACCTCCCACTGTTAATATAGCCATTTCCTAAATTTTTTCATTTTGTGTTTGTAATTGGGAACGGCCCGCTCTTGGGAAGTTCCACCTCTTTTGATAGACAAAGTTCAGAGCCAACGAGCAGCATAAAATTAGTAGCTGGACTAGCTCACAGCCTGCTCACAGCACACTGAATGCCAGTTTCAAGCACCCAGCATGTCCGCGAGAAGTTAGTCAAACGCAGATGTAGTGACAATGTCGTTGTGCACAAGGTGGTTTTCTCTCGCCTGGGTGCGTTCGATAATTTCCCGCCTCGCCATGACATCACTTGCACTGAAATGGGTGTGGGAGCGCAGTAGAGGGTGTGTCAGTCAAAATAAGGTGGCGCAGTGATAGTTTGGTGTCAAATAAAACCAAATGTTGAGCTAGCGCCTGGTCAGACCACGTCTTGGCGCAGACGCAGGCGTTGTGTGGTAGTTTCCAGACTTTAGGTGAAGGTGCACTAAGCAAAAAACACCACTTTTGTGTATGTTATGCTGGCCTATTTTGTAAATAATTTCACTACTAATAATGACTACTGTCCTTTCTTGTGTCCGTTTTCGTCTGGACCCGAAACTACGGAAATGCACAAAAATGCTATACAAACCTTTCATACAGTATATTGACATATATTGACAGTATATTTTTTCCAGTTGTTCATAACACAAATAAGCTAGTAATTTGCGGATGTGTTTGAAGCACAAACAGCACGACAAAGACTAGTGATGTTTTTCTTTAATCAACTGTAAGACAGAAACGTTACATGAAGCACAAGAAACAACAGGCAAAGCTCCAAATCCTGACTTTGCCACAAAAGTAATTACCATTTTCCCACTGAAAGTGACAGTTCGGCTTTCTAACAGAAATGTATGTGGCTGTTTATTCCCCATCTGTGAAGGCATCTGTTTCAAATTGTTCTCCTTTCTCTTTCTTTTACTCTCTCTCTGTCATTGTAAATATTTGGCATTCATGTCCTTTCAAATTTTAAATCTATCTGCATTTGCAACCTTGTACTTCAAACCTTACCACCCGAGTATGGAAAGCATAGATCTGTTAATCGTATTCCTTACAAAGTAAAAATACATACAATTATTGTTTTAAGAAATAAAACTGTTTCAATAACATAATGGGTATGACATTTATTTTGAACATATAAGACAAATGATCCAAATAAATTGGATTATTCCAAAAAATAAATGACTGCCCTGTGACACTCCTCATAGTTCCTCTGTCTATAGAATAGCAAGTGGAGTTCTTCATTTGTCATCGTCAGGTGAAAGTGCATGTGAAAACCACTTGTGTTAAAAGCCAGGGTCACTGTAAAGCTGATGTCTTGATCGTTCCATCTTCCGCAAGGTCAGGATCTTGCCAAGTTCAATCACCCTGGCACATAGAGTCCAGATTAGGGTCACAGGACACATGTGAAGAGGTTACAATACATTGTGTTTTTTAACCCCTCAACAGATAGATATTCATCTGCGAACAGGCTACAAGGGTCATGGGCCCGACACTTTGGATTTAATTTGATAGTACAACCTGTGCCATATGTGGCTTTCACATAAGTTGACAATGGTGTCTTGGCCTTGATCCACTTGGCACTGACCGCCAGACTTTGGACTGACAGCTGAGTGGGGAAACAGCCGGGCGGACAAGGTTGTCCTAACCTTAGGGCTGCAGTGCTTTACAAAGATGTTTTTATTTCTCTTCTAGTTTTATTGCTCCATTCAATTACATGCATGTAATTGACTCAACCATTGTTGAGTTGTTGTTGAAAAACATAGTGTTTTTGGGCTCTCGCAACAAAGACCCAATATATTTGGCATTACACCTTACGTCTTCAGTCAAAGAAGGATATGGAAAGAACAGTAACCTGGCAGCCCCTCGCATACATTTTGCCTTCAAGCATGGTCCAGATTGAAGAGTAATGGACCTTTCGAAAATCAACAGGGTGCTGCCCAGCCTTAAAGAATACAAAGCGGGATTTACCACACCGCATTTCACACACGCTGGACTGGACGCAGCAGGAGAATATTTGAGGTATGTATGGTTGGAGAAACCCATGCATTTATACTGTCTCAGGTGATAAAATAAAATAAGGGTATACATTGTTCTAGCCATGAAATTAGCTCTTTAAGATATAAGTTATCTTTAAAAAAAATTAATGCCTGATTACGCTGGACTGGACCCTACCTGTACCCCAAAATATGTATTAAGCATATACTCAGCAACTACAGTATGTTGCATCTATACAAGGTTTCACAGAAAAAGGCTAAATATTTCATCCAAACTCTTCTGTTTTACTTTTCGTGATGCTTTTATCTTGCTAACATCCATCCATCATGATCATTAGGAAACTGTGACTGTCCCCACTCTGTGGCTGCGGAGCCTCAAAACAAGGTCTTTCTCCATGTGTCTGCCAACCCTGTCGGCTGGGTCAGGCTAGACACTCTCCGTTGAACTGAGGGTCTATGGGCTGGGGGAGTAGGACAAGCAGCTTGTACGGGCATGTCAGAAATGAGGTATTGAGTATAATTACATGCGTTTTAAGCTGTCAGGGTATTGGTCCGTCTGACGAGAGGGACACTCTGCCTGCTATTATCTGAGACAGGCAGGCGCAAGCTGATGGCTCAATCCTCTTAAAGGTCAGCCCTTATAGTAAATCAGGAATCTGGAAGAACACCAATTAAAAGTGTTTCTTACACTATCTACATGATATATTGTTCTTTTAGACTTCTTGTATGATTCGTCTTCTTATTAGTAATCTCTTCACTTCTCACCTTCAGAAATAGGTCACGCAGAACTGCAAGTGTATGCATGTACGGTGACCTACACCATGGCTCTCTCTTTGAGGAGGCTGTGCTTTCATACTGACTATTAGTGTCTGACAGACAGATATGCGTGTCTTAAAACTGAGTTCGGAGTCCAACAGAGGCCACACTCATGCAAATCCAAAAAGCCTCCAAAATGAATGGAGCCGTGGCACCAATTAACCAGGAAGCTCTCCAGAGAAACAACGTGAGCCGAAACCAGACTAGACTCATTCGACAAGCCCGGCTGCTCACATGACGTGCCATCTATTCCTATCTAGTCCCGGTGTCTGTCAGCGCTGTAGTAAGAGTGACCTCTCTCCCATGTTAGGAAATGGAAGAGAGGTCACTCTTACCACGCAAAGCAGCAAACCCTATTTTATGGTGAATTCCATGAGACCCCCAGTATTCTGTCACCCTTTATCTGCGTAGCTGCTGACAGACTATGATCCACTACGCCTCTGAACCTACACAGTCACACTTATTCACGCCCCGGGCTGGAAAATATTCGTCCCTTCTTTGAAAACCAAGAACAGCTATAAACTATCCCGCTAAAGAGAGTTCAGGAAATTGAAAGTTATGCCTTTGAAGTGGGGTGTGAAAACCACACAGTAACACAACTATATTTTCCTTTTAGCGAATCTCCTTTCAAATGGCCCCCCGTTCAGAACATAAAAAATGTCCACCACGGCCACAGTCACACAGACTCTGTGACACATTTATGAAGAAGGTATTCATGCGACCATCTATTGCCCTTTCTAAAAAGGTGATTAATGAGCATCGGGTGTCGGCTGAAATGTGAGGCGTGAAAGTATAACAGGAAGGAGGACATTCAGAGAGGTCGTACTGAGTTAGCATTGAAAGAAAGATGTTGATTGATTGCAAAATTGCAACATAACGTTCCCCCATTTGACACCTTCATCAAACTGTAACAACTGTGGCTGTTTAGAATGACTTCACGCATCAAAGGTTTTGGTCCACCCATGGTGTCCTGAGATCTTTCCTGGTCATCAATGTATATGACTCTAATATGTGTAAGAAGCTTTATGGAGTGTCTGTGGGATAAATCCTGTAATTATAATAAAACGTATAATTAAATTACAATTTCAAGGAGAAAAAAAATTAATGTATGTTACTGATGCAGCTTTTCAGCATTTTGAATAGTCAAGCATCTAACAGAGCATGCATAAAGAGGGTTTCAACATGTAGATAAAAAGCTTGCTGCGAGATAAATGTTTTCAGGAGCACATTATGTCCAAATCATCTTTCCTCTTAGTGCTTTTAGCGAAATGCCTCACAGAATGGTAAAGGTTATGGTGGGCCGCGTCAAAATGACAGACTAATTACAGTGAGGGTTTCTTCAGCGACATTAAAGAGGGAGCTGAATAGAGAGAAGCCAGAGAGCTGGACATTCAGTATGGTATAACAGTTAGTGCTTTTTATATTCTCTCCCATAATAGAGTGTTTAACTGCCTCTTTGAACATAAAAAAAATCGGAGCATTATTTATTGCGCACATTTGGTCTACATTTTTCTTTGTTGTCCAGCGGTTCCATAAGGCACCAAAGCTCCTTTCTGCTCCCCACCCAGGAGGTCTGGCCTTCTCCGTGACCCCAGTGTACCCCCTCAGAATAAACAATGATGCTAGGTCACCTCTTCATGGCCCAAGACAGATGGCTGCCTCCCCTCTGGTGTCCCCACCATGGCCAAGGTCAACCCCCCCCCCCTCCCAGGGCTACACCTGGACCCCAATAACGCTTTCATCATCTTTGTCCCCATGACCCTCGAGCATGCGCCATGTGATGGCGAACTCGTTCTGACACCCCCCCCTACCCGCCACCCCCTCAACAGGGAGTTGTGTTTGGGTGAGCAGAATAACAAATTACCCAAATTCACATGCTGGTTTATGCCTCGCTGTGTGAAGAAGCATTGGTGACCTGATGGAAGGTCGTTCAGCGCATTAAAACCAGAAAATCTCAGTGATTGTGTTCTACTAGATTCATCATGTGTACATTTGCTGAAAGGCCGTTGTCTAACCTTCTCATTTAAAGAGCTTCTCTCTTAACGCTTGACGCTGACGACTGCCAAAGCAGACATAAAGGACAATATATGTAGGTATAATGGGGGGGAAACGTGCATGTGACTTGTTCAATCACAACAAATGCCTCCCTTGCGTTCTCCTGACTCAATTGGCACCTGTGTCATTCTAGGAAGTGCAATAGTGGAAAGAGGGAGGGGTATTGACGCAAGGCTGTGATCCACGGGACAGGCTACCTGTCACAGTCCGGGGGAGTCCCTCCCTCACCCGTTTGATAGGGAGAACCATCAGATCAATGTCCACGGGCACAGTCCTCCCCCCTGCAAAACTCATTATCTGAGCATTTTATACTGCCAAGGCCCCCCATGCGTTGTTTATGCGGGCTGCAATTAGTGAGATAGTCAATAAAAACAGGAGGAGGTCCTGCAGGGGGTGAGGAACAATGGGGGGAGGCAAGAGGTGGAGTCACGCGAAAGCTGCCACTGCGAAGGCAGCTATGGCAATCAGGGGATGGGGGGGGGGTCTCACTGGGACACACACTGGGAATGATCAGAAACGAGAGGATGCACTCTTGCCGAGAGAACCGCCAAAAGTGCCTAGTTTGGTGGCGTGGATTCCCCAAGTGAGATGGCGGTGTTCTTGATATCAGCTCTTCAGCACGCTCTATAAAGTCGCTGTGAATATTTATGACTGATTTAAGGGCGTCTTCCTCAGTCCCCCAGGTGTCCCAGAGTGGCTGTAATCAGGATTCAGAGGAGTCTATGGCTCACCGTCGATGGTCTGCCTGCCTACCGAGAGCTGTAAAAGCCAGTGCTATGTTTAGCGACACAAGGCCCGGCTCAGTATCAATAGGAGGATGTGCCTTTACTTTTCTTTCTTTGTGGTAGAGAGTGGCAGAACGTTAGATTATAGCCAAGGGTACATTCACCATTTAAATTGTATCTCGATAGAATTTACAATAGCTAGGTGTACATTTATTTGCAGTGTATCTGTCATTACTAGTAAATTCTATCGAGATACTGAGTTCCATTGACTTTCATTTGGGAAATCTGTAGACAAACAGATATGAATCTCCATGAGAGTGCACATACGAGTATATTTCTCTTGTTATGTGTGTGTGTGTGTGCAGGCGTGTGCATGTGATGTGTAGAGGCCTGGGCACAACACAGCGTGAAGTGACAGAGCCACTACGCAGGTTGAAATTAGACATTTTTCCATAGGGTAACGGTGATTGCTTGTGTTCGCAGCAGGTCTTCGGCCCACCATCTGTCATCTTAAGTTCACCCATGTGGGAGAAACACTGGAAGTCCACTATTACATCTCCCATTCTACATTTCATGTTGTTTTAAATGAGTGCACCGAATGTTGTTTTCCGCAAATAATGTAATCTGAGTTGGTGTTGACATTTGACATCACAATACCTGGTCAATGTCAGCGTTAGTAGTGCAGCGCTGTATATATGGCACAGCCCATTGATTTCTGTGTTAACAGTAAAGCAGTTCTACATTTATTTTCCTCTAGAGGGCTGCTGAGTCTGGCCCACCAGCTTGTAAAACATAAAGATCTACGCATTGTGATCCTTAGTGTGCAGTCTTATCTTTAATTAAATTAAAACCTTGATTTCCCCCCATAGCTGAGAGCTTTTCCTCCTGGTATAATTACAGCGGTCCAGCGTGTGCACTGTTGTGTTGTGGTCCCTGGCAGATGATCTATCCAGAGAGCATTTATCCCTGGCCGGTGAAGCCCAGAGCATTCATTACCTTGGTTTTCCACAGACAGAGTGCCAGCCACTCTCTGTAGGTCCCCCAAAAGGAGTGTCCAGATGCTTTTTGTTTTGTGGGTTTTTTTGGGGAGGAGGCGGTAGTTTAATTATGTTTAAATGAAATGTGCGTGCAACTTTTAGTCATAAGTTTGTTTCATGCATTATTTCATAAAATTTATTTCATTCATTATGTTATCTACATTTATAATGCTAATCTCTAACCGCAATTTACAGGGCAAATATTACACTGTATATTGGTCAGTCAGTCATCAAATGCCTAGAGCTCAGCACTACAGCCAGCCTCTCCATACCAGCGGTGTGATCTGCAGTCATAACTAAAGTAGGCACTACACAGTCATGAGAGAATCTTATGTGCAGGCACAAGCCTCACTTTAGGCCTAGTTTTTCAAAAAATAAATGGAGCAAACTGTTTTTTATGTTCCGTTTACAAAGCTCAAAATCACAAGCATCGAGTACAGGCAGCCGGAAATATGAAACAAATTAGATTTATCTATAGATATACAGATATATCTATATATCTATATATAACATTGCAACAATTATTTAGAAGACCAATATTTATATGCAGGTTTATCCTAATCCTTGGTAGTATACTGTAAACAGAGAGGTTTTGGTCCCATTCCTGAAAAAAGCCTTGCCATGGTTAGATAGAATTGGGTCCAGAGAACTTTATATATAATAAAGAATCCAGGGTTTATGTCTATTGTCTGCAAGTTGTCAGACAAAGAAGAGTCTTTCTGTTTGTAACACTTCCCTGCAGACATTCTTTAGAAGGTGGAGGCGTGGTGTGTATTTTAATCAGCAACAACGTAGGACGCTCCCATCTGTGACAGAGGCCCTCCGGACAATTTCAAATGAGGTAAGAGAAATAGAAAGGAAAAGTTAGTGCCGCTCGCTCGGCCCTTAGCTCTCTGCCTCGCGCCTTTCTCTTGTTTCTGAAAATCTGTCCAGTTTCTCTGCCAAAAGAACTGGTCTGCCACCTCGGAACAGAACTGAACAATGCCACAAATGACCAATGTGCCACTGTACTGTGTGTCTGCAAAATCCCACAGATGTCCAGTCTCTTTTAAGAGCACAGATGCCCTTCTACATGCCCTGGAACAAACTAAATGAGCACTGAATATTTATTAAAAATTCAAGAAGTTAAAAATGTGTAACACATGAACAATGTTTATTTGACAGGGGAATCTCCACTAGTTCTTGAGACACTTGTACATCCATATACTTTCTTCAGTGTCACTAAGAGATCTCAATCCATTTTATTTCTTCATTCAAATACAAACTGTATCCTGTGTTTGTTGTTCCCAGACACAAATCACAATATTTTATTATTTTATAATGTATTCTGGCAACAAAAGAAAGGTCCTCCCCCCAACCCAAACAGTTTCCTGACACCCCCAGCAGAACTGAGAACTGGATGAGTTCCCCTCCCTCATCCTGGAGGAAGACACTCTTTGTTCTGAACACAATACTGGGAATCTTTGACGACATCAAAGAGTTCCAGTGTTTTTGTGTGTGCAGTTTTTTAGCAGTGCGCTAATGAGGAGACCGTCCTGCGTGAGTGTGATTACGGCAGCTTCATTAAGGGGGTGGGCTCATTCCGAGCACCCAGCGCTGGAGTTCCTCTCCTACACAAAAGTCAAGTTTGCTGAGGATCAGGCCTGTCAGCGATGAGCGACTGAATTGAACCAGCGCTGTGGCAGCTTTAGATCTTTTTTAGAACCAATCACAAGAGGTTTCAAACCCAAAATATTACAGTAAGTGGAAATGGCTTGAATATACCATGGGAATTGAGCGATTGCATGAAATTTCCAACTGGTGTGAATTCTCCTGCATGGTACTGTACAAGCAGCCATTATATATGATATAGTCACTCTTAAAAACAATAATACCTCAACAACACTTCATGCCACACTGCATAAACACAACAAATCATCTGAAACCAACCGAGAGCGAAGAAGCGAGGGGAAATGTACCGTGCTTGACCCTCAACTTCACGTTTTTCTCCAAAGGGAAACCAACAACAGTATTTTTCCCACCACAGACTTCAGCAGCCATGCATCAGCGCCACGCATCTGGCTTCTATATTTACAGCCTGGCCACCCTGCACTGATATTGTTATGGATTATTCAGTAAAATTGCTCTTTGTAATTTATTGTGTTTTATGGTGGGATTAATTGCTTGACCTTTTTGGCAGCGCATGTTTAAGTGTGTGTGTGTGTGTGTGTGTGTGTGTGAGTGTGAGCACTGAATGAGACCGGGCATGTTAATTTTGCGAATGAAGCCTTTCTCTAGATTTTATCATAAAAGATTTACAAACAGCATGTGTACACACACAGTGTGTGAATGATCAGGTGGAGGCATAGTAGATTACCTGGTGTGTGGTATCATTGACCCATATTACCTGCACTACACTGTAGGTCTACAGGAGAATCAATTAGTGCTTCACAACTCACATAATTCCCACAATAGATCTGATTCTACCTTTTAATACATACAAACCGTCCTCCTCCCCCTCTCTTCCTCTTAATGGGGGTGATTGATTCAAACATCCCTCCGCTTCTCCAACCTCCTCCCCACTCTCTGTACAGTAATAATGTGAGATGCATTAGGTCTCCCATTAAAATTAACAATGTTTTATGGTAATTCCTTTCAGAAAACCCCGTAGATGGGGCAGATAATTATCTTGATTATTAAGGATCTCACACTTAAGAAACATAACAGGGTGGAGCGTCCCATTTGCCAGGGGCCATTCTTACCCACAAGTGGAAATAATTGTAATGTGGCATATTAATTATTGTTATTTTAATCCCAACAGTTCCTTGGTGAAAAGTGCATTATCCTTGCATTATCCACACGCTTACATGTCCTCTATAAAGGCTCCAAGTAATTATTTTTCTACCTAGAATAAATTTTGAGCTTTTGAAATTTATTTTTTCTATGGTATAAGCCGGGTTACTAGTCCATATATAAAAACAGACTGAATATATATAAAAACAGACTAAATATTGAACATAGTGTATCGCGTGCAAAAACAGGACCAGCAGATCAAACGGAAACAGCATGTTATGGAGGGCTTGAAATGCTAATATCTCTATGTACGATTGCCAGGAATTAGAAAGGCATATAGCAGTGTGTGGGGATGTGGTACAGTGCAGTACAGATGATGGATAATGGCCATAAAGAAAGACTTTCCACTAGGACACTGAAGCAAACGTGCTGGACTGATATGATGTGGACTTCTCCTAATATCAAGGCTTGCCACAAGGGCACCAGTCTCAAAGGACATCATCTATTATTCATCTGAAGAGATCATGAATTAACAATAAGATAATCTAACCGTATATGTTCTATATCAGAAACAGGAAAAACAACATTACCTCTATTAGTGCCTTTCCATTTTTCTTGTAAACCTAAATCTAAACACAAAACTGTGTGCTGACAAAACATTACATTTGATTGAAATGTAAATTATTCAACATTAAAAAAATTTAAATTAGATCGTTAATAATGTCATATTAATTAAGCCTTGACACCTTCTGAAACACCATAAATGGATGATAATTCGTAATCTATATTTCAACAACAAATTTTTGTGGTAACATCGTAATTTGTCCATATATGTCAACCAGAATAAAAAGATATTCAAAGCTTCGACTTTGTGACACCAGTAACATTTTAATTGTTATTTAATGAATTGCTTCTTAAGACAAATCCACTCACCCTACAGCCCTATAGGCTCACACCCTCTCTACCCCACCATATAAATAGTGATCTGGTGCAGAAATTTGGAATTGTGGGGGCGGAGTGTTCATTTAGCAATGAAGACGTTAAACAGCCCTGACAAGCCATACCTGGATTATACCACCTCAGAAAGGACTCCATGTAGGTGTCCATCTGGTTTTACACTCCTAAGGGCAGATGTCTCTCACCCCATGGCCTACCTCTCTCCCTCTGAGGTTTCTGTCTCCAAAGCAGCTCTTTTAATTAAAACATTACATTAGCTATGAACCGTGGGTGGAGCATACCTCCCTCCCTACAATAGGGGAGCCGGCCGTGCCCAGCCTTAAGCCGTGCCCAGCATCAAGCCACAGGAGACTCCCAGGACTGCTTTTATACCCATACTTGACAGTTTGCATACAGAAAAGTCTTACAAAAACATCTACAAATAATTTTCTTTTGACTCACCACAATATGCGGTCTAAATTTGAACATTAATAAATGTGTCCACATGCAATTGAGAATGTATTTAGTGACATCATTTGACTATTAGATTGTGCTGTGTGATATTTATGAAGTGATATTTATTGCGTGAGAGTACGATGGCGCTTAGATAGCAGAGTTGAGCTGTACCAAGGATGGACCTGATCCATCTCTCAGCCAACACACGGGAGTGCAATTCAGACAAACTAAACAAAACCTGAACATCAATATTAGATTACAGACAGCCCTAAAAGAACTGAACTACCTTGCATCATATGAATTTGTATGAATTAGGGTAATTCTAAACCGTGACAGGTTATTCCTTTCATTGTGAGTATTTTTGTAGGTTTCAAAATGAGAACATGAAGGCAGGCTAATCCTATTTCCTCTCTGCTTTTTCTCTGCCAACTGGGCCGGAAAAGCCGAGGCTTGGGAATTCTGGGAAGAGTCCAAGATGAATCAGCGAGCGACGTGAAGAGGCTTGATGACATCATCATCTCAGCATGTGTCAGATCGGTGATATACTGTACGTATTCTCTTATATATAGACACTGACAGTAGGGAGCAAATAAATGCACAAGCTGTAATGTGTCACTTTCCCTCTGCAAAATATTACAATTATTAAAAGGTGATTAAAAAAATGATACGTCTGTGGAAATTGAAGTCCAAAATGCAAATTGGTTAGCCGACTTGCACATATGTGTAGGTGTGACAATACACATGGGGACCGGATTGGTCTCTGGAGAATTGTGGAGCTTTTCACACCCCTTCATCTTTGTATGTGCACTTAGGTTTAAATGAAGCATGCAACGCTCTGTGTTTATGAACACTCTCAAAACATGTCTGAATCGCCTGCCATATGTTCCGCCGTGCTTAGGTTGCCACTACGGTGACTTGAAATGAGAGAAAATTCATTCCCTGCATTTCTGTTTGATTTAGGCTCTCACTCTAAGTCCGTTTAGCTTCTACAAATGGCGGCTAATTGGTCTTTCTGCTGCCAGAGAGGCTGCCACACCATCTCAAACATGTCCTAGGTCTCAAATGGGATTATACAATTTGACATTTCTGAAAGACCTGCTTATGTTCACATATGCACGTACTGTATAACACTAGTCAGTCCATGAGTTATGTTTTGAGGGGGAAATATATCTACAAACAGCTTTTAACAATGGTTGTTGAATATTCAAACAATTTCTTGCTGGAGCAGGAAATCCCTACCAGCCATTTTACAGCGTGCAGAGTGTAGCAGATAATTATGCAACCCCTAAAATGGAGATCTAACACCCAGCCTTGTCTGATGCCCCCCAGCTTTTAATTAACTAAATTACAGCACACTTCTACTCCCATTGATTACTGCTATGGGGATTGATAATTTCCACATACGCACACATGCATATATACATAAAACTGCTTAAGGTGTGAAAACTGGCCCTAATGAGGAAGAGCATTAAAATGGTAGGAAATCAGAAAACAAAATACAACAATGCAATTACAGGGCTATACATGCCCTCTAAGCCCAGACAGAGGACACCAACACTAAAACATAACTACTGGTTTGTCTCCTCCAGTGAGTCAAGTCAGTGGGACGCCCATCTCTCTGAGCCCCAGTGCATAGTGGGTCGACTCTTCCCCACAGCGCCATCTGAGCCACAGCCTCACATCCTATGATTGCAGCCAATGGGGAGAAAGACCCATTTACAGCCACCTGAACAACTCGGCTAAAGCTATTTCACATGGCAAGCCTGTATGTGTGTGTGTGGGGGTGGGGGTGGGGACTTTGGGGGTGAAATAGAAGAGAACTTGTCGAGGTCTATCTGTAGCTCTATACGAAGACTGACAATTTGGGCCAGAGTGAAATCGCCGGGTTAAATTGAGTAAGATGGGATAGAAAATTGCGACCTGTCTTTCCCCTCCTCAGTAGAGAGTTGGTCTGGTAGTGTGTGATGTGAATTTGATCATAACACCACACCCTCTGTTACGAGAGATTACCGAACCAACCGGTTCTTTTTAAATATCCCCTTGAGGCTCCTTCACAAGTGGGACAACACTGTTGTTGACTAGCAATAACCTCAGCCCAGTCTTCAAAGGTAACATGACAAGAATCTCACCCCCTTCTATTAAAACTAGGCTTATAGGCTTATAGGTAAACATCAGCAGAATCTACATATTTTACCAAGGTCATTCACCAAGGTCATTCATTCAGTGCAACAGTCACCTGCTGTAGGTGTGATTTCAAATCAGTTTGGACCCCGACTACAGCACCATTTATATAAGCACTACAGTAGTTTTCACATCATTATACAATTTGAGAAAATGCCTGAGGCTTGCTTTGAGGAAGCTGTAGGGCTCATGCCTCCTCAACCAACCTGGTAAGCGTGTGGAAATGGTGATTTAAAAAAAGAACTTTTACAATAAAATTAAACACGCACACACAAACATGGGTAAACTTTCAGGAAGAAGGAAGTTTCGCAACATGAATTTGTATTCAGCTGCTAAGCGCCCAGAGTGACATGAGAAATTAACTGGTTTTATGAAATACTTTTCACGCCACAAACGAAAATGGCGGCCAATCTTTGTAGCACAGTGGTCCTTGCATGTTATGCTAGCTTTTCTCTTATTTTCCTTTACTCTTACAGAGGGAATACTGTGGGCACCATACATGCTGTCAGAATGCTATAGCAGCCCCACCCTTCATCCCTCTCTCTCTCTCAGCCCATGGGGCACAGCTGACAGCCCATGATCCTTGGAGTCCGACAGGCGGCTCTGGCGTGGTAACAGAGCCTTCAGCCAGTGCTGACATATTCCAGGGCACATTTCAACAGATGGAGGTTTTACTGGTACCGTTTGGGGTAAAATACCTCGCTTGAGGGTGCAGCATCTGGCCCATCACAAATTGGATAGTGCCACCCCCCTGGTCGTCCTCAATGGAATCACCCCCCCCCCACACACACACACACAAACACACACACACACACACACCTGTCTCCACCCCCACTCACCCACCTCTCATGCACCATCCTACAGTATTTCCTGATTCCCCCTCCACCTCTCCACTAAATATCAGACTCACCGTGTCCATCTGAAGGTTTTGCCCTCAGAGAATCAAACGCCTGCCACAGAGAATATGGTTGTTCCTCAGAGCAAGGCACTCACACTGATTCATTTACGGATACAGCTTCAGTCTATAATTCTTATCCACTATAACGACTACATATCTCAAGCATTGCATCAACTGATACAATTCCGATCCCCTCAGGTTTGTAGTTTTTTTTCTCTCACTCAACTTGGCTTAGGTCCACGGGATGACACCGCGTGAAATCTCATTTCCGCGGCAACCTGAGCCACGCAGGCCACTCCAAAATCGCCATCATTCACTCTGTGCTCAATAACCTAGGACTCATATTTCTCTGGCGGTGATTTAACACCTTGCAAAATTACACTGTGGTCGGTTGAGCCTGTGTTGATGTTGATATCTCTGCTTTTTACTGTGCCACGTCCTGTCGGCACCTTTCCGTTATTTATCACGACCCGGGCAGTGACACATGAGAAACGCCCAATCGGCCATTCATCTCCCCCTAAATATTCAACGCAGTTACTGTGGTCAGGACAGTGTGTGGCTCCAAACCATAAGATTGAGATTTATGTATTTTTATACTCATGGATAACATGAAATTATGATTGCGTTATAAAGGGAGGAATGCAAACCCAGTGTTTTAAAGAAAAGATAGGTGAAAAACAGAGCAACTGCAGTGTTTCATTCATAAGGTATGTCACAGAAAGTACTAAATCAGAGGTGCTGCATAAAAACGCGGTTGGGTAGAAGAAGAAAATCAATATTTGAAGAGCCTTAGTCTGTGCATTTTAAGCAGTCTGGGATGTAGACAGAGGCAAATTCCTGCATATTCCACTATGTCTGAATTATTAACAAGCCTATAGTTTGTCAGAGCATAATGCTGTAAATGTGAGATGACAACAAGTGACACGAAAAGCAACTTCACTGGATCTAAATTGCGCGAGTTTGTCAAACAATCAGCAGCATATATATATCGCAATGCAACATTATGACAGTCTTTCCAAGGTCTTTAACGTGAAAAAAATTAACCCATCTTGATTATTTCAGTGCCTTATCCAGCTAGGGACAACGATGCCAATTTACTGGGACTGCTCGATATACCAGGAGCATTCCTACTAAATGAGGTCTCTACAGACTGCATTTATTTAGTCCCACTAATCGTAATTCTGTTCACGGTAATCCTCTGTGGTTAAGTGCCACATATAGTACAGTGGTGGTAATTTATTCACTGATAATGTAGGGCCACAGCTACAGTAACTGAGTAACACATTGCATAAATATGCACGCAAGCATAAACATTTATATCACAGTACACGTATGAATATGAAAAATAATATGAATCATTGACTATACTATGATGAATATGCTATTTAGAGGTCTGGAGTATAGTGCAGTTAAAATATTTTTTGCTTTTTAAGCAACGTGCAATTCCTTCCTCTTTAAAATTTAAAATGTAATTTGCTTAGTAACAGAAAATTGCTGCGCAGAGATTTTCCCCTGTCATTTTAATTTAATACTGGTGACGGGACAGAATGATCAGGGTTGACAGGTTAGGACAAAAGCCTCCACGCTCTCCGTTTGAAGGCAGGAAGAGGCATGCGGATACTGGATTAGGAATTTATGGTGGCCCGTACTCAAGCAATGAATTCATACCATCCCATTCATAACATAACAACAGCAACAAAAAACGATGACATCACTGAAGACTGTTTCCCTCCAATCCCTTGTCACATTTCCCCACATATATAAGATAAGATGTATAAGATAACGGACGGAACGCACTAAATGATTAACACTGATATGAGAGCAAGACAATTATGGCAGACAAATGGCTAGTAATTCAATCACTGGGGCAGGACATGTCATGTTGACTAGTCTATTGACTCTGACAGGCCACACTACACGCCCCCACGCTCATATTGACCCAGGGCACACAATGTGCTGATGCATCGTTGTGTAAATTAGGACTGGACTGATCTCCTTCACTTTTTGGCCAGAGGTTTGGGACAGGCTACAATAATAAATTCAAGTAGAGAAGAACATTAGAGCCAAGCTGCTCTTTTAAGTCCTATTTTTCTTCATTTTATATGATTCTTTAACACATAACATAATCGGCAACATTCAAATTCACTTTCATTTGTGAGCTAGGCTTCTGTCTCGCCATGACAACAGCAGAGTAGAAAATGTATTAAATTAATTAAATTAATTAATTAATTAAGATTTAGACACTAAACACTGGCAGGAAAAAAAAAGTGACGGATAATATTGGATGTTTGTATTAGATAGGTTAACTAGACAAAAATCTATAAATGTTATACCAAAGCATCCTATACATTTGTGTCTTACCCATACAAACCCCAGGAATATCAGCTAAAGAGAATTATGGAGAAGATAAGACACTAAAAAGGCACACCTCAAGCGTGCGGACAGCCACACAAGACCCAGATGCCGTTCATTAAATAATTAACGTCCGGCTGAGATGATCTTTGATTTCATTGATCTGGGTAGTCCTGGCGGAGAAAAAAATTGATGGGCTACAATGTTTGTACTCACCTTGAAAACAAGAGAATCTGAGTGGCTGGAGGATTTATTGAACAGGTTAAAGCAAGGAGCAGAAACCCGTTTCTCCCGCCAGCTTGACGAATACCGGTACAGCACAGAAAACACGGTTTGTGTTCAGCTAATTACTGTTCAGTCACATTAATGGACGCAGCCAACACTGCTCGCTAACTGTTACAGTAGCCACACATGCCATAATGCAGAGGAAAAAACACATGCAACCATTCAAGCTATTAATAATCCAATTACAGCAATTCTGCTGCTTTCTCTGGACTATTTGTAGTGGAATTCTGTTCCTTTTTATATTTTTCCCCTTTTGTTCCCAGGGGCAAAACTGGGTGAGAAATGCCTAGATTCCCAGAAGGCCTAGTCGTTTGACATCATCAGTGGGGGACTCAATCATGGAGAACTTCTAATTCCACTGCCTCCCTTTGTTCCAATTCAACAAAAGAACTGTAGAGGTGGGCGGGTAAAACAGACAGACGGCGTAAGAACGCGTGGGAGGAAGGGTGAAGGCGGGCGGGGATACCTGTGCCACCCTCCCTGGGCAGCCTTGCTTGTGTGAAGCAGGTGGTTGCCAGCCTCGGGGGCCTGGGCCCTCTTCCATTCAACTGTAGGAGATACCCACCCTGTGTACACACACACACACACACACACACACACACACACAGGCACACAGGTACACACACATGAATCGACAGCGCAGGTGAACACACGCACACACACACACACACACACACAGAGAATGGAGAGGTGAAAAGGGGGTGGAGGCCCACAGAAAAGCCAGTGAAAGAGAAGGCACGGCACATGTAGCTGCTCCAGCTTGTGTAAATTGGCTGATTCTGCCACCTCCTCTTTTTTGCCAGATTAACTCCGCGGGGCAAGGAGGCGAGGGGGGTGGTTGGGGGGCGGAGGGAGGGGGCTGGGTTCTGAGTCTCCTCATCAAAGCGCCCATCCTCCGCGCTCTCTGGGAGGGAGTGCCAACTGCGGAGAGGGCGATCCCATTCTGTGCGTGCGTGTCAGCGCCGGGCCGTCTGGGCTGAAATCTCACCTGACAGAAATGAGAAAGCCCCGCTCCAAGTCTTGCATAACATTATGCGCCATCACAACGGCATCACATTCACCATTCTGTTTGGGTTTGATGTGTCAATAGTGAGGCCGGGGAAGCCGCGTGGGGGAGCCAACCGGAGTGTTAACGCAGGCACGTAGGACGGGCCGCCGGAATAGCAATGAATGACATGCGGCGCTCTCCAGTCGCGTTATTCTAATTTGGCTGCCGTCTCCTTAGTGAGCCCGCTCGCCGGCTCAGAGGCCTGCAGCCGGGAAAGCTTTTATTTCCGGCGCCTGGCCCCCGAGGGCATTGGGCTGACCCTCAACCCTGGGACGCTGGTGCGGTGACACCCCTCCACTCTCAATTACAAGGCTGTCACCATCACTCAGACAAATCTCCTGCCCTCGCCCGTCAAGGCAGACTCTCTCTCTCTCTCTCTCTCTCTCTCTCTCTCTCTCTCTCTCTCGCCCGTGAATGACTGTAATTTCATTAGGGAGTCAATGCTAGCTCAACCTCCTGCTCTGATCTCCATCCCGCTGCATATCTTAACATCAACTTACCTGGGGCAACTATAATGACCTGTGTTTCAAGGAGCTTCAGCCACCCTACTTTAGTTTGGATTCTTTTATTTAAATAATGACATATTCCACTGCAAATCAGGAATCTTTCCTTTGCAAATGTCAGTTTACAGTCACTTTCGAACAATGGGTTTTAGGGATATTATAATGCATTTTATGAACTCAGATAGACAGGGAAAAGGAAAACATCTATATCAAAAATGATCTTGCTCTGAATCTCAAGTGGGGGATAACATCTTGAAGCGGTAGAAGCCCCCTGAAAACGCCAGATTGATGAAGAAATTCTGTACAACTTCAAAAATCGCTACATCTGAATCACACTCTCAAAGGCGAGTCAAAGGCAAAGGGAGGCGTATCCGTGCTCTTTAAAGATAAATTACACCTAATATAATCCGGAGAGGTTGAAGTTCACCGACTTAATCTGATTAGGGAATATTCACCCAGCCTGATAATTGCTTTAGCACTCAACCTGTAGTTGTAATTACATTACTAGGTTAATATCAGCATTTGGCTACTGTTAATCTAATTCTGTACGAAGTGGGTGAGCATTCCTCTAAGTTGTCGCTAATTGAGTTACCTGCTATCGTTTTTCAGCAAATTCGCCTGGATTTCATCCTCTCTAAATGGGTGATTTTCTGGCTCACAACATCCCCGATGAAATCCGCCCCACAACAGACATGCAGCAAAAGTGACAAAGGAATCAAGGAATCGCTGCATCAAAATATCAATTTATATAACAACCAATTTATATAACTTTGTTGCTCGCCTGAATTGTTGTCATAATATGTTAATATATTCGTGATTCTACATAACTGTCGTAAACCATGCCTAATATTATGTTCATACTGCAATGCAGTGCAACGTATATTATGAGCAAATTGCATAAAGTGTGCGGGGGGAGGGGCAGATCAAATCTACTGGCCAAGCACGGCGGAGAAAAAGCTGCGAAAACGCTTCCTGTGGTAGTGGTAGAAAAATGGTGTTCCAGCTCCGCTACTGTACCTACTCTCCTACTCCATCCCCACAGATCTACTGTTTACTCTGTGGCTCTGTCAGGGTGCGCACTCTATGCATTTTGCATGGCTTTTCCCCTTACTTTGAAATAAAAAAGTGCCTGGGCTTGCGAGGAGTGCTGGCATTGTGATGCCCCCCAGAATACACTCCAGACCCCCCGCGAGGAGCAGTGTCTGAACTCCTGCCTCTGCCCTGCTTCTCCATATTTATATGTGGGCGTGGGAGTTGCCAGGATCACTCATTACACCCACCAAAAACTCTTTCAAAGTGCCTCCTCTGATGACATGAGTTTGTTGGATCTTCTGGGTCTATTGTGTGTGTCACACCATTAACATTATTAACTTAACTTGTGGAATACAACAGACTATTGTCAGCAAGCTTACTATGAAAAAAAAGATGTTACATATTAGAACCTGTTTTAGCAGGCCACATAACCCACCTTACTGTTGAATATGCTAATAGGTTAAAGGCATAGTGTGCAATTCTGGCCAATATGAGGCAGAGCGATGCATTCGAGGTTCCCTGCGAGAACTAAAATATAATAATATAAATATAAATATAAAAGATATGTAAAAATATACATATTAAATCATGTTTAAAAATATATATATATGTGACGTTAACAGCACTTTGTCGCTGCACTTTGTCACTGCAAATTGAAATCTAAATTAATATACAACTAATGCAGCACCCTAACTGAATGGTCTGTGTATTTAGCTCATCTGAATGGAGGACGAGAGAGAAGAGATAGAATGACAACCATTGAAATAAGATTATCTTGGCTTGGAAAAACAATAACAACACAGTCAGTGATGTTCACATCAACATTAAAACTCGTTATTCACATACCTACATAGACGGGGGGTAGCAGAGTGTGTACAGAGAGCAGATAGCAGGTTCTGCTTATGTGCACTCATCTTCCATTTGACAAGACTTCAGGGCTGTTCTAGCCCATACTGAGGAGGGCGATTCTAAGGGGGTTTCCAAGGGCTCAAATATTGCCTGGCAGTACACTCTAGCTGAAGTACTTGTCCACGGCAGACATCACAACCATGAAAAACTGCGGCTAAATTTACTGCGTTCTGTCTTGTCAGATGAGATGTCTCTGGCTGTTTACATTGATATACCATTTCAAAGTTAAAACTGAGCAGCTGCCCGGATAATCCAATCAAAGCACAAGACACACAAGACGACTACAGCCAACAGTCCGCAGTGTGTTTTCTGTGCTCAAGAATTGTTTGTCTTGTGGAGTTGTCCCGGCTGTTATCGTGTTACCTTCTCTATCAGACCATTTGGAGGTTTTATGGTGATGTGATTTATACGGGCTTGTGGCACGTTAACGATGCCAGGGAGCCTTGCCTCACACATCCATATTCATGAACAACTGTGTTTGGGGAACTGTGGAAAGTGGAAGGAGGCGGAGGAAGTGATACATGTCCGCCAAAAGTCTCCCGGGCACATAGTGTGGACAGTGAGGCTGCTGAAGGTGGTCACCTGCCTCGTAGGGTTCGGCCCACCTGTGCCCCCGGGCCAGCCACATTCCCAGAGAGGGGATGAAGGCCAAAACAAAGGCGCTAAGGTCTGTGTAGACCCTCTGATGTGCAACTGACTAATTGCAAATCCTGCCATATTGAATTGTTTATACGCTTCAGGAACAGTAGGCAAGTAATTAATGGGCCATAGCCCTGGAACACGTACTGCAGAGTTTTTGAGGGCATTTAGCGACACCTTAAATTTATCCCCCTGATCATATCTGACACCAAAACCCGAATCCTGGGACGACAGACGTATAGCCGCGCACTACAGCTTGCGGTTAACAGCTTCTGAACAATAAGACTCAGTGTAAAACCAATAAGCCCAAAAGCTTTAGGATAGCAGATTGCGAGGACGCCTCCCAACTGTGACGTTTGGCAACAGACTGAATCAAAGGGATTACAATTTCATAGTGATAATTAGCATGGCAGTGCAACCCAAAGCAAAGAGTCTGTGGATCAATGGCTCATCAGATCTATCCAAGGGCCCAATTTAGCTTTTGAAATAGCATTCAGTAAGTAAGCATTCAGTAAGGGAAAATGCACACACAATACTATCACGGTATTAAGGAATTGCTATTATATGATATATTACTATACATAAGCACATTCATGTGCTAAACAGTGAGGTCTGGTGCTCATTTTAACACCTGCATTCATTGCAATCTATATCAATAGAGAAGGAAGTGGGATTTCACGTCCTATTAGCGATCACGACCTAATCAATGAGCTGTGCCTTAAAACAGCTGACAGCTAATTACAAGGGCAGCTCTTCGTGTGTCATGCCAGTCAGGTAGCCAGTGGTAATTAAGATGGGAAAGAAATATCTGTTTAAGGTTCTTCATAGCGCAGGAGAGGCAAGGCACACAGGGTGAATAGCGGCCAGACTGCAAGACTGAGGCCTAATTTGCTCCTGAGCAAATCAATGAAACCATTTCATCTTGGTTGCTATGGAACAACACATCCTAACACACAATAAACATTACCTTGGGGAAATTGGCACCGGGGTGGAATCCAACTGGTGCTCTTTTGAACAATATCTTGTTCTGAAAGGAAGAAAGAAGTCGATCGTTGTCAGGGGTATGATGTTGTCTTCCCACCCTTAGAGGAGCTTCAAGAGCTCTGACATCTGTGGTTTCATTACAGAGAGCATATAAAGGCCAAAGTGAAATTCTTCTCTTGTACCGTAGTACAACATAAGACACATTTTCTTTCTTTCCATGTGCCAGCAGACCAAACAGAATTATACATTCTCTGACACTGCTCATGAAAAAGTAGGTTGGCTAGGAGTTTCTCTGATTGTAATACCCCTGGGAATCTTTATACTGTACGTTCATCCACATACTGTAGGCCTGTAGAGTTGTTATCATAAAATAATTAACACAATGTAAAAGTCCTCTGAGCTTTTGATGTCCAGTGCACTGTGTATACACGCCTAGTAGACTAATATAGTGTGTGTGTGTGTGTGTGTGTGTGTGTGTGTGTGTGTGTGTGTGTGTGTGTGTGTGTGTGTGTGTGTGTGT
>JAOEHI010037407.1:0-22811 GCA_025447815.1 Percopsis transmontana | reverse complement strand
TAAAAAAAATCTGAAATAAAACGTATTGTAAAAAATAAGGTGTCAAATCCAGTTTTCCTTCTGGCACGGTCTTAAAGCATCTCACTGTACCGCCGGTGCAACATTCCAATGGAAGGGGAGGGAGGGGGGGTTATATATTATATATAAATTATATAACCCTTGCAAAACAAATCCGCAGCGGTGGAATCTGAGCGTTGGCGGGAAGGCGGAGTTCGGGCGAGTCTCCGGAGAACCGTTTTCCACCAACTTCTCCGATATTAGCTCCGCCAGCCAAACAGATATTGCGCTCTTTGACAAATGGAGGCTGAATGGGAGCGCTGGGGCTCCGGACACCGTGTTGTGGGGGTGGGCCCTTCATCATTCCCACCCCTCCCCCAACCGCTATTCTCCTCAACCAACCTTTCTGTCCTCCCCGATAACCATAATTGCGTTTTTAAAGCCCCTGATTAAATTTCGCAGTCTCGGCTGATATTGTTTTGCGATGGATCCTTATGAAAAATGCTTCACGTTAGGGGGATTAGGGAGTCCGTATTGGAGAGCTGCCGGGAGTGGTGGGGGGGGGTGGAGAGACCTTTTTTATTTTTTCGCTTTTCCTGCTCTAACTGCCTCGCTCACCCCCCCCCCCTTCTCCCTCTCCAAACAGTTCACGATACTCCCTCCATCGGCCATGCAAAAGTAAGCTGTTGCTTCTTTGCTAAGCAGGTTCACACAACTATCCACCATTGGACAATTTTCTTAGACCTCTTATTAATCAAAAACAAAAAAAAATGCCCAAAAGAAGTTAAGTACCAATCTCCGAACCCCCCCTCCCACCGCCCCCCACCGCCTTCACTCCTGAGTCCATTACCTGCGAGAGCCAATCACTTTTAGAGGTGACACTTGCCTCCAAATTCAATATTGGAGGCAAATGAAAATGGAGCCGGGGAAGCAAAGCCCTTCTTCTGTCACCACTTTACTGCTTCCAAATTAAAACAGAGACCCTCCGCTCAGCACGGGCAAACAAAGGGGCCCGGCAGCATGCTAATGACACCTGAAGGGACAATGGCGGTTCTGATCAACGCTGGTGGGAGGGGCTGAAATTTGTGGAACATTTAAAGGTACAGTACACTACTCGACTGTGGTGTAGCACCCAAGCTCAGTGTTTACGCTTAAACTAACACAACTGTGTGTATGGCTGTAGGGGAAGGAGTAGAGAGGAGTGCCAGCCACTTAACACACAGCCGTGGGTGGGCAATGCGCTCTCAGTTTCAAACCAAAACAATGCAGGTGGTTGACAGACATTTGAGAGGTGGTAAAAGACATTTCAAGCTGCAACTTGAAATGTCTTTACTTTACCGACTTTTAAATGCCAAACCATAAAGAAAAAAACGAAACAGAAGTGGCTACAACCTTTTTGTCTACAGTAAATGTTTTTTTGTTTTTTTTTACAGAAAAGTCACCCAGGAAGGTAATGGCATCTTTATTGTGCTGTGGGCAATAGGGCTTTGTTGCACTTTGCCCAAGCTAACACACCAAACGGAAAGTGAAAGGGTACTCCCGATGGATCATAGGGGAGCCATATAGATGATATTACTGTTAGCTAGCCCGTGAACTGAAATAAGCACCTTCATAGAATCTCCGCTCATAAATTGAGAAACTTTTTTTCTTCCTTACTCTTTTAACCTTGACACGATCTCAAAAGTCCATATGCCACGGCAGAAATATGACATGCTTCACACATGTAGCTATTAGGCTACACTCTGTTGGAAGCAGACCCACCATGAGTTGTCCAAACTTACATAAATACTGCTCTCCCTCTGTCTCGCTCTCTCTTTCTCACCCACACCCACACAGACAGTATATACACATCAACGTACTGGCTGTGTGTAAACTATACTAAATTAATCTATACTAATGATGCTTTCACAAAGATGCCTTTAATAAAAAAACAGATACACACCCACACATACACAGACACACGCACACAGAGACTAGGTAATGGACTATGACCACTGAATTGTCTCCATCTGGTCTAATGTTTAGTCTGAAGCTCTGTCACTCAGTGCCCTGTGTGCCGCCCACCCCAGCGACTCTTCACACTTCAGTACATTCAGACCCCGGGTTTTTTTTTTCCGAGGCACATTCATCAGCCTCTGTGATTGGCTGCGCCCGACCCGACACTCGGTAATGTTAATGGATTTGCAGACAGGGGACGTAATTACATGTTGGAACTTGCCAGGGGGAGAAGCGCTGGGGTACTTCAATAATAATGTACTTTAAACACATTTTTTTTAAAAACAGGTACGGTCAAGCAGGCAGGGTGAAAACCTGAATGCACTCGCACAAACATACTGACAGCAGTGGATACAACAGCCATTTTAACAAACAGCCCGGAAGGATGCTAAGCATTCCGCAAGGTCAATTGCACGAGCCTCGCGGCGCCATAAACAAGCTGCCACATTGAATAAGCAATCACATTGTGTCAAAACACTTCCTGTATCACCTGAACGGGCAAGCCATTCACAAAGGGGAGCGGTTTGCGTCTAATTTCGCTTGTGTTTGAAGCCCAGATTGTCCAGACATGTGTATGAATACTAAAGCTCAAATGCTAACAAAGAAATGCATTTGCATGTAGACACACTAGAAGGTTTCTGGGACATTACTAGGCAGATACATTTCGATACTTGTTTGTCTTTCTAAATATCTGCCAAAGTACTTTGTTAAGATAAACCTACATTTGACCTACTGTAGGTTGTAAATATAAATTATTAATGTCATTATTATTTGTATTATTACTGCCCTTTAATTCATCAATTATTGGCATTTGGTTTTCAAATCATCATTAGATGAACAGCAGCTGCTGAAGGCCTCTCGGGTTAAAAAAATATTGGCGGGAAAATCGTTTATTTAAAAAAAATTAGATAAGATAATAATTCAGTATTTTGTGGCGGTGCGTCCGTGCATTTATTCTTTCAGTGGATAAAAACAGATTATCTTGTTTCTTTATTTGGCCTTCTCTACGGGATAGATGATGGGAAATAAGGGAAACCAGATTTTCTTGGGCAGCATCAATTCTCCCTGTCTTTTCATTTTTAAAATCTGTTAGAATACAGGGATGGTGTCCCGATTGGATACCTGCCGTCCCGGCTGCGCATCTCATTGACTATTTGTGGGCCATTATTTAAACCCTCCGACAGCACTTGGAGCCGTCGGTCATTGTTTGCGTTGTACATGTTGTACAGCTACGCTGTGCGTGTTTTGTTTTCATTAAATTACGCGTCGTGCGTTTCCGCATACTCTCGCCTACACACTGCTACAGATGGGCATTCATTAAAAGTGGCTGTAGATGTGGCGAGGCTGACGTTAGGAAAATATCCACCTCAACGCAGCATTTAATCTAGAGAAATTATCCCGCCCCATTGTCAGCCCGTTTTTAGCTTGTTTCAAGGGAAACATCATTTCAAGGCTCAACGCTAGACTAAACGACTTTTAATGTTGCGTAACCAGCGAATGGTACACTTTGAAGTGGCGGGGAGGAAAAAAAGCATACTTCTAAGACCAGTTTGTTTAATACAGAGCTTATGATGTAATCTGCCAAAAAAGTGGCGTAATTACACATAGATCAAATGGAGAACAGTGGCTAATGCCAATACCACTCTCTCTCCAGCCTGATGTGAGAAAGCGAGAGAGAGAGAGCGAGCGAGAGAGGCATAAAGGGAGCCGGCCCATTAATAATGAATCCAGTGTCATCATTAAGGCTCCGAATGATTAAAACATATCTCCCCGCTTCAAACACTGCTTTGCTAGCCCAGAAAAACGCTGTAGCTGTGGATAAGCAAAGCCAGAGAGCCCGTCTGTCTGCCTGTGAAACCCCCCTCAACCCCCCTTTCATGTTGTTGTGACACTCCAACAGTGGGCCAATGTTCTTGCTCATAATGGGGGCGGGGGGACTTGAACATTACGTAACGCAGCACCGAGCGTCCATGCAGATAGGATCAGATGTGGGTTTTTTTCCTCCAAAAAGGTTGTGAATAATTTCATCTCTTTCAGCTCTCCACATTACTTCCAGCCCCGCCCCCCCCCCTTCCCCTGTTTCATATTGAAGAGTCAGACAGGAGACAACGTATCTATGGCAGGCCTTATATACGTTATTCATTATCAATAAATCGATCTCTCCCATCAAATTCATACCCAGCAAGACGGTTGAAGGACTAACCACTCCAGAGGAAGATTGATACTTTCTATTGATATGAAATTAAATATGTACATTAGGCCTTGGAATTACTTTAGACATCAAACCGATATTGGTACGTTTCCTTAAGATTCGTTTGCGACCTGACTACGTAGATATGAAGACACATTTGCATATGTGTTGCTGATAGAGCAGCAAACTATGATGATTGGGTGAACGGGAATCTGCTTAAAATGCTGGGGGGCCGCTAAATCAATATGCCATGCTCTAAGAATAAACACATCCCCGGGGTTAATTGTGACATAGTGCATTAATCAACTCCTCAACGGCGCCTGTTGCATGCATTTAAGGGACGTGCGAAAAAAAAGAAAGAAAAAAAAGGTTCCAATTAGCAAGATGGCAAAATATTTGGCTTTTAAGAGGTAGTTTGGGTTGCTGTCTGGCTTTGAAACTCATCTCTGGTGACGCTATACACACACACATACACAGAATGTCACACCGAATGTTATTGTACAGTTCCCGTGAGTGTGTGGGGACACACAGGTGACAGAGGCTGTCTGCGTGTGCGTGTGTGTGTGTGTGTGTGTGTGTGTGTGTGTGTGTGTGTGTGTGTGTGTGTGTGTTTGTGTGCAGAAGAGGGCCCGGGACTTTGTTTTCCACACACGGGCGGGCACAGGGGGACACCACTGCCAGATGGGGAGTGTGATTCCGAGGTTCTCTTTCTCTGGAGGTGGTGTGTTGGAGGGAGGCTGAGCTATTTGGCATCCCTCCAAATGGGCACTTTCACAGAGCAGGCCGGCGGGGAGAGGAAAGGGGGGAAAAAATCTACCAACAAACAAAAACAAAGCAAAACCCCCAAGCAAACAAACGTCTATTAAGAAGAGGAAGGCCTGTGTGTGTGTGTGTGTGTGTGTAGGGGGGCGGAGGAATGGGATCTGGAAACGGTTTTAGATCATTTCAGGAGGCTAGCAACATCGACCACTGCTGCACAGCATGCGATAATTAGCATGGGGGTATGTTGTGTGTGTGTGCGTGTGTGTGAGTGCGCCTGCGTTTTATGTGTTACTCAAAAGCATATTGCCTCCAACACGGCTGTATCAAAAGGAGCTTCCTTCACGCGGAGGCCACACCTATATGCACACATGACCCCACAAGCCATGATTGAATTAAGAACGCTTTCCAATAGATTCCTACCATGCGCTGTATCCGCAGCGGACCGAACCCAACCGTGAAGCTGTTGTTTAATGTATTGTCTGAGTGTGGGGGGGAGGAATTGTGAATATATATATTACCCGGCTACGGATATCCCCACTAGATAAGGCCAAAACGGTAACAGGGTGCAAAATAAATTACAAATAAGCACCTACCCATCCATTCTTATCAATGCATTATACATGAATCGAACCGAATGTGCATAATATTTTTCTTATTATTCCCAGGGAGGGAGAGACTTTTTTTCTCTTTTTTTTAGCCTGATTGGAAGCTAATTCAAACGGAAAAGGAGTTCTCCCTATCTGTGGAAAGCGATAGTTTCTCTCCCTGTGTGGAACAGAAGAATAAGTACTGAACCCCTTTGCAGCGGTAAATGTTCGCCAGCGGCAGGGTCTCCTGGACGAGTTGATAAAAGCAGAGAGCCGGAGACTGACGTCTGTGGTTTATGACCGTGTTCTAGGTAAACGCATCACGGTGTTTTTCGCGGTAAGCTTATGAGGCACATTTGTCATGTCTTGTCTCGCCTAATGGAAGAACGAAAAAAACAACAACAACGTAGGAAAAGGGAGTGTGAGCGAGCGGACCCAGGCTTTTAGCCGCCCAAATCAACGACATCTCTGAGAAACCTGAGAGTTATGAGAACCGATGTTAACGTGCCTCGCTGCCTGGCTAATAACATTTCATTTTATCTGCAAGTTCCTTGTAGGTCTAATGCATGTGTGTGTGTGTGTGTGTGTGTGTGTGTGTGTGTATGTGTGTCTCTGCATGTCTCAGGTTGTCTTTTTTGTCTGTAGGCCTACATGGTGCCTGTGGGTTTTATCTGGGAAAAACACAGTTTTTGCCGTTAGCGGACTAGCTTAGCGCTTCACAATAATGATAGGCGGGACAGACGCACGGAACTTCAGTAACCTCCGAGGAGTCATGACATATAAAAAGGACACGTTCTCCTCCATCTCTTGGTCGGGAGCGACTATGGAGTCCTTGGAGTGTCAACAAGCCCGTAATACTCCCAGAAGCCCTTCATCACGGCGCTCTGGTCCCATAAAACATTGCTTATTACACTAAATCTGCTGAGTCCGCTTTTATTGCGGATCACTGTTTGGAGGTCTAGCTCCATTCACCATAGACAGTGAACCCCCTCCAATGTCAAGTCAGTGGTATGCGAGAGCCTGATATTAATTTCCACTGTCCGGACTTCCAAAGCCTGCACCGTAATAAGAGATAATACGCCACTTTATTAATCCCTGAGGGACAATCCAGACTCTTCTGTGAGTCCTTTCCAAGCGATTTCACCCTGTTTCGGCTGTTACATTCAATAAACACAAGTTTAACACACAAACATCTTGTATGTTGGCAGGATGAAACCCTCTAAAGAGTTGACACTCCCTGTCCTGTTAACAAAGCTCACGCTCCCAACTAGATATACGCAGAATTACAGAGGGCGCTCGGTTTTGTCAAACCTTGTTAAAGACTTTATGTTGCATTCAAAATTAATATGAGATACATGGAGGATAAACTTGTAGCGGCAGTTGTAGCCCATGCTACTCTCTCTTTTTCAGCGGAGACAATTTTCCAGATTATGAAAGGAATAAATTATGATTCTGTTAATTCAATAAATTATATGATTTTGGGAGTTGGCAGCCAACTAGCCAACGCCACGTCTTTCCATTTGTCTTCCCTCAAATAAAGGAGACTTCAAACAGACTCTTTTCTTGTTGTTCTCAGGCCATGTGATAGCTGTCCATCATCTGACGCCTCTCTATTGTCTCCGTTCCCCCCACCCCCGCGAGCAACAGTAATCGCTTTACCGCCAAACCGCATCAAATGTTCGCACCTGGCATTCTAGTTGTTACCTGTCACTAGGGAGCCCTCTAATAGGGCTGTCTGCCGCAGAAGCTATATTTACGAGACTTGCGGGGACAATTCGTATAATCAGCAATTATGCTTTTAAAACTAGCGATTGAGATTGATGAGTATTAATAGCTCCCCGCTGTTGTGTGGCCCACATTGGTGGCACAAAAACATTTAGAGAATTCTGGAGGGCTGATGCTTTAAGATGCAGTTTAACATGTTAAGCTAATGCTATTGCCCAGAGTGACACGAATGTGGCTTGAAACTGCAGGATGAACAGTATTCCTGAAAATTTTTGTTACATAATTCAAGGCAATATCCTAATAACAATTGCTTCACAAAAAGAAACATAAAAGCTTCGATGTGAAATAATTCTAATTGTGTAATCAGAGGAGCAGATGATTTAGCGCAATGTGAGTACAAATGAGTTCTGAGGTCATGACATAAAGCTAAGCCTGTGCTTTCAAAACGTGGAACCACTTTTGTGCCGAAAGAAAGAGCAGTTCTTATGTCAACGTAACACAATAACACATAACTCAAAATAATTTCCAATTTCCGAATATGTAAACAAAAATGTAATTAACAGGAAAATAGGAGTTTTTACAGTTATTTGATCGCCATTCTATTGCAACACTGGATTAATTTGCAGCGACAGAAGAGAGATGTTGATTCAAAAGTTCCAATTTTGTAACTTAATTAAAAGTGGCCTATTAAATTTGTATCTGTGGGTATGAAAACAAGTCAAACATAAATATTTATTGAGCAGAATCGACTGTTCCTCTGCAGGGTGGTGACAAATATATTGCTATCAATAAGCATACTGAAACATAACTTAATTCAGCTGGCTGAGGGTCTTTAAATAAGAAGACATCCACCGCTAACAATGCTCATAAAAACCATAATTCAAACAATCATTTGAACTCATTGGTCGTGCTTGGTTTGTGCTCCCGTCGGCCATGTTGGGAGACGTCGCGGCCCTGACCTGTGAGGTTGCGCAGCCCTAGCTGCTTCAGCCCGTAGTGGTCGTTGCGGCGGTAGTTGAGGAAGATGGCGAGGGCGTAGCGGCCCTCGTAGAGCTTGGTTCCCCGGACGATGCGCAGGTTCTCCAGGGGGAGGTACTCAAACTGGTTGAGAGCCACCAACACATAGCCCGTCACCTCTCGTATAGACTGCATGAAGGGAGAGAAAAAAGGATGGAAAATATAATACAAATAAAATATAATAAAGACTATTAACTACAATTGCCCAAGCACGCTCCTTTACATTGGAAACACACGTGTGTGTCGGCAGATATGGGTGGGCTGTAGGGGGAGGGGTAGATAAGGGTGTGGGTCTCGTAGCTCTGTGGGGGGAGGGGTAGAGAAGGGGGCCAGTCACATACTTCTCTTGTTTCATTGCAACTAATGGTGGCATCATTAGGGTGATACTAATATTAGTATAAACATAAAGTAATAATTATAGGTAGTTTAACATGAACTATTAGTTCCTTTATCCAATCCGCTGCCAAACACAGACTCAAGTCTCGTAACCAGTAATTAAGGCACAACATTGGAGATGGTTGTAGAGATTGGGTATACGTATAGGTTGAGACTGCATTTATTTCTATTCTCTTTATTCTAAGAACTGTTTTGTTTATCTGTAATTTTTAAAAAGGAGCCAAAAAAAACTCACAATCCCGACTTGGTAGTTTACGCAACTAGACAGAACATGTCAATCAAGCGATTCCTGAGAAATGGTCTGATAACTAAAATAATCTGTTTAGAGCTGATTTTCGTTTGTATAATAACCATGACTCATTTACTTTATTGTGATTTGATACATGGTTTTTTATGTCAAGCTAAGCTAAGTAGGGCCTGTGACAAACCTCATAAGGGCACATGCTCCAAAAAACAAGGACACATCCGGCCTGAACTTCCTATCACAGGGCACGCCAACTGACCTTCTCCAAACTTCGGGGCGTACTTATAACCAGACGGATTAGCTCCACGCACCGTGCGTTTGATGAGGCAAACCCCTTCGATTGCAAAAGACGCCTTGAAGGATGAGGAACGAAGGCGATGACAGTCTTTATTACAATTCTACTTCTCATAAAGCGAGCGCATCCTTGCCTCAGGGTCGTCTCACAAAAACAAACACCCAAAAAGCCTTCCCATCCTCCCGGTAACCCCTGGGTTAGAAGGCCAGGCATACACCTCCCCTACAGTGACAGCTGTTTACAAAAAATGAATACATAAACAAATTGGGGTTCTGGGGGGCAATTTGTGTTTTAAAACTAATCAGTGAGCTCGGGGGCAGAAACGTGAGGATCTGGGGGAGCTACAGGAGTGCACTGTATCTTTAAAGCAAGAACACTTCTGTATGACGTCACATCAAGCCTAAGTAATGACTGTGGCTATGCTGTGCATGATTAAAAAACACTAGACACGCTTTCAAGTGCATTTTAAATATCCACCACGATGGCTTAATAGCAAAAAAAGCTGTCAAGCAATGGGGGGGGGCAACACATAGGCTTCTTAATAAGTGGAGACAGGCCGGTAATGACGAGGATGACTGCGCGAAAGGGAGGAAGAAAATGAGTAATGCGAGGTGCGATTGGCTGCTGACCCCTTGGGGGGGAAGCTAGTTGAAGCCGACAGTGGAGGCACAGCGTGTGGACTGCCTGCATTTCAGGATAATAGCAGGTAGCCCGAAGTAGCTTCCCTATTGATTACTCAGCAAACACAGCGCACCTGCCAAGCTCGGCTATTGTAACTCCAGGCCAGCAGGCAGCAAGAGAGACCGCAGAGGCGCTTATTAGCGAGATTACAATGTGTCAATCATGCGGCGGCAGAGAGAACAACCCAATAAAAGACTGGGAGAATCCATTTCAATTGGGGCTTGTGATTAGCATATTATTTATAAAGGTTTTTTCTCCCCCCCCCCCCTCCATTGTGAGGTACCCTACTGCCAGTCAAACCCTGCCCCTCTCTCTCTCCCCCGGTAAAATAATACTCCATCAAACACTATAATAATACTGTGTCAAAATCTGGTGTTTTTATTTAATTTACTTTTTTTGAGAGTGTTACTGTATAACTGTCTAAGCTGACTCAACTTTATGACACTAAAGCTTGAAAGAAAGAAACAGTACAGGGGGGTGGGGGGTGAAGCTTTTCTACTGCCGCTCTGTGTTTCGCTACTCTGGTGTTTTGCTAGCGCGACCCGCATATGACCCCTTTAAGTTTAGCGCAGAGGGGCCGGGGCGACCCTGGCTCTCATGAACTCAGCCGTGAGCGCCCCCATGTGTCTGTGACTGGTGCCCTGTTGGGGTGGGGGGGGGTCGGAGGCTGGTGGGCACGGCGACCCAGCTGTGGGGCACTGCGCCCGGGTGATACCGCGTTGGCAGACACCACAGCGTTTTCACTGTGCCCCCGCTCCTCTACCCTGCCAGCCTCCGGGATCCGTTGGCACAGCCAAAGACGAGCTGTTTCCCTGTTGCTTAGCAACCGGGGGAAAAGCCTTCCAGCTAGACCGAGGCAGTGAGAAAGAGAGAGGAGAATAAAAAATAGACGGGAGGGTTTTATTTTTTTTTGGTTGTAATTTACCTAATTAAATTAGAGAATTACTCTGCCCTCTCACGGTCATTTTGTTTCGCTTTGACGGCATTTAATTTCTTTTCGTTCCCCTAAACATTTTTAAATCTCCGCAGATCAATATCTCTGTGTTTTATGCACTTAAAATGGGACGTGTGTGTTTGCTTTTTAATGTATTTATATATTTTTTTACCCAAGGGAGGGCGGGTGAATCGCAATTCCTGCTACTGCCACATACAGTAGACTGTACTGTTTAAAAAAAACACCCTGAGGGAAGTTTGACCAGGGCCGCAATGCATTGTGGGACATGTGATTCAGATAAAATATATCATCTTTGTCTCTCTCTGTTTCACACACATACATTAATATCAACATCACGTTTGCACACACAACTCAAAACCGTCACACAAACCCCCCCGCATTTTCCAGTACATTACGTACGTCTTCAAATGTCTAGTTTATTGAGAGGAAGGTTGAGGCAGGCTAAATGAAAACAAGCCAGGGTCATTATATTAAAAAAATACATTCATGACCGGGTCAGAGTTGTGATTTTTGTTTTCCTTTCTGCTGTGAAAATTACAATCTCGTGTTTTCACGAGGCTTCGTTGTTCTGGTACGAATGCAATAAACAACACACAAACACGCCCAAGCTGCAGATACACTGCCAACACCCGCCTACGTGTGAAATGCCTCGAGGCTCAGACAGAGTCAAGCCGGGTCGGCTAACCCGTCGTGCATTGCAAAAGCAAACGTTCCTCTCGTGTTTTTGCCTCCATCAATCGCGAGTAATTAGTGACCTAGCGTGTAGCGCTCAGTCAAACACAATCCTACGCAGTCCCAAAAGGTCGAATCCCTCCCATTTTATATTTTCTCCTTTCCCTTCTGGCAAAATGTGCATTTCTTGTCCGTGGTTATACGTTTTCAGGACTGAGTCAAAAGTGATTGCGGTACGGATATTAAACTTAATGGTGCGTTGACCTGGAAGCACGTGCGCGTGCTACGGCACTGTGAACCCCTCCTGTTGTGTGGGGATGCGTTCGGTGTATTGCAAATATTCGATTGTGTGAGTCACAGTAGCAGGGCTTAGATTTTGTTATGTATGCCACACTACCGTGGCAGGGGCCGGGATGGAACGGCGTATTTATTTAAGATAGTTGTGAGTTCGAATGGAAACGAGAATTGTTTCGTCGCAAGGTAAACCGTTTTATCAGAAAATGAATCAAGGGGTGCGTTCTTGGCATGCAGCGAGGGGGAGGGGGGATTTTGTGTTATAATTCAGTAACAATTGTTAAAGAGAGCGCATAGGTACATTACAGTAGCAGGGGAGAACACTAAATCTCAGGGGGAGGCAGGGAAATTTATAGAATGATATAGCAGATTAAGGAATACTCAGGAACTCAGGAATTTACAGGAAGCAAAATGAATTATATCTCTAGGCCTATAACCTACACATTATCAACCTATCTATCCATCTATCTAAAGAAAAGGGGAAGTAAAATTAGCACGGCTGGTTTGCCTCATCTATAAGAGCGAGAGAGGTAGAACAAGGTAGACCACTGGAAATAAAATAAAGAATTAATTGGGGAAGCAAGGGGTAGGACAGGGGGGTGAGAGGGGAAGAGAAATAAGGGGGAGCAAGGAACACAAGAGTGTCAGTGGGCGACGACACCTGGGAATCAGGAAGACTAAGGGGGAGGGGGAACCCCCCCCCTCCCAGCATGACACCATTACAGAATACAAGAGATGGGACACATATTACGGTGATTACGTCTCATTTCCATACATATAGAGCCCTCTGCCAGCCAGTCAAGGAGAGTGCAGTGGAGCGTGACGCCCGGGTGGGGGGGGGGGGGTGGTAATTCACGACTCTCCACCGCTCAGGCTTCGGCGGAGGACGGGCGAGGAACGCGTTTACCGATGCACTTCAATGACTTTCAGAAGAAGAGACGCGCACATGGTTAGTACGCACGTCAATTCTTTCAATATTTTTGTTCTTTTTTTTTTTTGTCTTGAAGATTTGTGAGAAACTCTCAAGTTACAAAGATAGTACCTTGAGGCACTCCATTGAGATGAAGCAACATGGTTAAGTACGCAAGTAGCTCTCTCGCCACCTTTTCCTGGCTTCCCCTTTCCACCCCCCCAACTCTTTGCTCACTTTAAATGGAAACCACATCAAACATGGTGGGGTGGAGTATTTTGAACCCACGCACAGGCTTTCATCTTGCTGGTGCCTAGCGACTTGAAATGCACTTTATGCTTTATGGTATCTTAGCGTATATAGCCAGCATATCACGAAAGAGAATCAATTTCTTAATCTTAATCAACATTTACTGGGCAGACTTTTAGTGATAGAAAATCCCGAGTGCTGCCAAATTTCGGCACGCTGTTGGTAATTGTGATCAAACGCCACATTCCAGGCTCATTTTACATGAGTGGAGGCCCACATCACATCAGAGTATTCCAACTCTGTACTGTAACACTGATGTAATCAATCCTTCTGTGTTATCATAAATGATGATACATTTAAGATCAGGGTCGGCGTCATGGGGGTGCATTCGCGGGCAATGCCCCCCCAAACAAGTTACTGTGCCCAGAGTACCGTGGCACCCTGCCTTTGGTGCCAAACTTAGCATTTTATTGATATATATTTATCACATTAAACGTGAAAACTTTTTCAGTAAATGAAATGAAAGAAAAACTAAAATAAGAAAGAAAAATCACAGCTCGTTGGTGTTTGCGTAAGATCACATTTGGGCAAGTAGTATGCTCCATTGGTCTGGTGATTTGTTGTTGTCATTACGTTGATACGTAGGTCAGTTAGTTAGTATTTCAGAAAGTGCGAAAAGACACCGTCCTTAGGAGGTTCAACACAAGTACTCGCCACCTGCAACTCTTCTAAAAGTAAGACATGGGTTTATTTCACTTGATGCCAGCCTTGGCGTTCATGATTATTAGGCAAAATGTTGAAATATTGCATTTCTTCGTAAGAGTGTAGTATAAGCTAGTCTATTTCAAACGATTATGTTCTAATAGTGTGTGTGTGTGTGTGTGTGTGTGTGTGAGAGGGGCAGAGAGAAAGACGTGGCTTGCACGTAAAGGCACAATTATGTGCAGTGTGGGTGCACAGCACAGTGTGTGTGTGTGTGTGTGTGTGTGTGTGTGTGTGTGTGTGAGAGAGAGAGAGAGAGAGAAAGAAAAGACTTTGCAGCATGTTTTGAAATTAGACTGCCTACTGGGTTGGTGTTTTCGTTGACTACAGGAAGCTCATATTATCAACCATAAACATAATAGATTTCTCGAAAGTCAGTTTTGGTGACCCCCCGCGTCTACCCAAATGCCCCCCCATTAGCTTTGTTCTGACGCCGACCCTGTTTAAGATGAAGAGGCAACCTTAATATTTAAGCATTTGTTATGACTTTTGCAGTTTGTTTATCTTGATCATGAGCTACAATTTGAACCCTCCCTGAACTGGTTTATCAAGTTAGGCATGGTCCAATCAAAGCTTGTATGAGCCCAACATGAATTTTTAATTCTGTCACTAAAAAAATATTAAAGAACAATTGATTTTTGTGGTTTTAAATGAGAAAGATTTAATGTATGTAGGGTCACAATTACTAGAGACAGATACAACGACGTTGTGCATGTGTGTCTGCCATCGCTGCTCAATAACGATATCATCTCTGAATGCTCGACAATCTCATATGAGCCTGTTTCATGAGCATTATCTTTGGAACTCCTGTGTTGTCAAGGTACATTTGCAGGAAAGGCTTTGGGTCTAAATTAATATGACCAAACAAAAAAAAAAAACAACGAAACTTTCCACTGACAGCATAACAAAAAAATAAAATAAAATAAAAGTATATTAGCTCACTCTAGGGCTGCAGTGAAAAAAACCTGAATAAATAACTCATGAGACAAGGCTGTTAGCAAGCCAACAGTTGTGCGCGGTGCACCGCATTATGCTGTAGCCATCGGGGAGCCTACATAATGTAGTTATGTGACAGAGCTAGTGCATGTCTGCCACGAGCTGGCCTAACAACGACTACGCCAGAAGACAAATGGAAGTGGCACGGAGCTATCTGCTAGCTGCTAGCGGCTAACTCCCGCGTCCCCTATTCGCCACCCCGATGAATCACGCTCGGTGGTCCTGGGCTTGCGACGAAGATTTAGAGAGATAGTCAGATCCCAGAGGAGAGAGGTCAAACTGCCGCGAGGAGGCCCCAGGGGTCTGCGGAAGGGGTGGGCTGTTCGTCTCCGAGATCCCAGCGTTAGCGCACTCCTCTGGGGAGTTAGAGGTGCTTAACAGGCCCCTTCCAAATGACGAATGATTGGGCCGTGTGCAAAAAACAAGGGAAGGCGCCACAGGTAGGCCCCATGTGGTCCAGCCATTAGTAATCAATTTGTATCGATGGGGAAATGAGAGAGCAGGGAGGAAATCCCCTGGATTAAGAGCCTGCAAGATTGATTTACTGTGCACAGCAGTGGTCAAAGAGGTCACAGGTAATAGCTCTGTTAAGGCCCTGTTTGTTCCCGGTATATGCGTTGGGTTCGGGGACTTAAAGACGCCCACCGGAGTGGAAAATGCGATACCACAACCTGCGCTTGGGGTTTAATTGACGCGACTGCGGTCTAAAAAGGTTCCTCCCTCTCGTTAAATGGCCAAAGCAACATCTGTTTATTTTGTGTAATGAAGCAAACTATGGAAATGTGTAACACAAATATATTCAGGCCAGGTAAACAGGCAGCTGTAGGGCTGATTACAGCCGTGTCAGATTTGATCTAGCTTGTCTCTTTATAAATTGAAAAGTGTGTGCGGTGGGGGACAGGCATTTTTTTTCTCCCCTACCCTTGACGGAAAATGACAGCGACAGCGGCGTTGTCGGCTGTTGGGAGGCACGCCACGTTTCCCCCCACCCCCCCACCCCCCGCTAAACTACCTCATTACTCTAGGATCAAATTGCCCTAATCGCAGATGGATGTCTGATTTGTGAAAACACGATTCTCGCTCACGCGTCCGTCTATGTGCACACGGTGGGTGCGCTGGTGTATCAATCAATTCCGGAAAAAAATAAATAAATAAAAAAAGGAATGACATCTGTTGGAGCACAAATTACAGGTGTTGCTGGCTGCACGTTTCCCATGTATCATTAGTAGCTGTGCCAAGCAGCCAACAAACATGTACAGCTAACACAAGCAGGGCTGCAAAGCCCGTCAGAACAAGACAATTGTAAATCAGGTTGAACGGTGGATCTAATCACATGGAGGGAAATCTGACGCGAGGTGCCGCCAGCACATGAAATGGAAGAGATTGACGACTTTTCACAGGAGATTTAGGTGCGAAATCAAAAGAGGCGATGAGTTACAATTTAGCAGACGCTTTTATCCTTACAGTGAATGCAAATAGGGGTTAGGCATCTTGCTCTAGGATGCTTAAAGGCAGGCTAACTCCAGGGGTCGTAACCACGACCGTCCGACTGAGAGTGGAACACCGTGCCCGCTAGACTATCCTGCCCCCGACTTGCATGTGTGCACGAGCCCAAGCACTTCCATTTTCCTCAGTTGTGAGCCATTCGGTAAGCACTCAGAACAAACTCTCCTCACAGTGTTGCAGGTGGGAAGGCTTGTTTGCGAGGCAACCCAAGGTGCATTTCACTGTCATACCACGTACGCCCTTCCCACACGCATTTCGATAAATAACAGCGACTAACAGCTGCGATTGTGAAACTAATAATGTCTCGGGGTAGTTGATGTCGGACCCATTTGTTTGTGGCGTACTGTCTGCGCTCCGTATTGTAATTGTATCGTCACGGTTCCTGTCACTGCCAAGGTGTTAATCATTATCGAAATCATTTTGCATGTCGTGTTAGAAAATGCTGATGATATAGACACGCTTCATATAAAATACACAAACAGCACATACGTTTACAGTAATGCAAATACCATGTAGATTCATCACCCTGAGTTACAATCCAATTGAAAGATATGCTCTACAAGATTAGTAGTCCATATTTCACATAATCACATCAATAGCAAGTAAAGAAATGTATAGAAAACACAACACATATAACTATTAGAATGGAGCAGATATGAGTAAAGTTTTTTTAACAATAGGTTTAGGAAATAAAGTGCTGGGATAAACAGTCACAATATTGACCCTAGCTGGTGAAAAAGCGCCTGATAAATGACCTAATTGTAATTCTAACTTTACTCCAGCCCTGCTGGGGCTAAATGAGTGGGGTCCAGAAGTCCGACAGCGCTACACAAGCTTTGGTAAATGAACAAGAATTTACCGCGCGCACACGAATATCGCACACAGCCACACAAACCCGCTGATGTGTAAACAGGAGGGCAAGCAGTAGCGGTGGCGTGGCGCAGCCTGTGTTGGCCAAGAGCCAACTGTGACAGGCAGATATTAAAAAGGCATTGGGAGACCCAAACTCACGCCGACTCATACATTAAGACGCGTTTTAATATCAAGGAGGGGGTTGTTTGGGGGCGAGGCCAGGAAAGGTGCTACTTAGAGACACTTAATATTAAGGGACAGTCCGGAATGTGTTTTTTTGGCTGGCGTAATTATCACATTCTGGTAATCTGCCACAGTCTGGCATATCACCAGATGTGACAGGTATTGCTAATCCCCACATTTTTATGCAAGCAAACAAGGATAAACATTTAATTTCAAAATAACTTTTTGAAGAATCATGCCAAGGCTTCACTTTAATTTAAGTAAAAATTGTCATTAAAACCTTTATACATTTAATATTTACTGGACGTGAAGCTGCTCTGTGTTGCGTAGTGATATACAGAGAAAATAGGCCCAGTACTATAGTTAGTGAAAGGTCACAAAAAAACAGATATTTACTATTTAAAGTATTAATCATTAATTGGTATATTTTCTATATTTTATGGTATAAACATACTTTTTTCACATATGCAAACAGACATAATGTCAGATCTCTGAAAGAGAAAGGCTTGACAGTGTGATGACAGAACCCCTAAGGAAATGTGTCAATCTTCACCTTATTTATTTAGAAAACACATTTGACATGACAAAGCAAACTTTGAAGAAAGTGAGTGACGCCTCTTTTACCAATACCACGGCACAATAACGCTTCGGCCCAAAATAGCTGCCAAAAATTCTCCAATTGCATATGAATCGCACGAAGCGTGCCCCTCAAAACCCGTCATTAACCGTCGAGAATCAAGAAAGGAAATGCGTACAGACAACGTCACTGGTAGGTTAACAAACATGCAGGAGTTAATACTGTATACAAATACGCTGCTTAAATCAATGTTTGACAGAATAGAGCTTTTCCTATCTGCACGATACAATTGCTGGAACAACATTATGTGTTGTGAGTCACAGAATCTTTAGAGAGTAGCATTAAAATGCAATACACATGTATTATTTATCACGCCGCTATGATGTGGAGCCCTTAAAAAAGAATACGATCTCAGAGAAGAATTACACATGCATAGTTAAAAATACCCATACTGTAAGAGTATGGCTTTTACAGTATAACATTATTATTGATATATTAGCAAGACTTTAACCAAAGTTCATTGCAAGTTGTTGCAGACTAGTCTAGAACAGAGAACATTCTATTATTTAGTTGTCTTGTTGGGAGGGGGCGGGATATTTTTTCCCAGCCATGGCCTTAGCCAAGGTTCCCTGCTGAAGTACTAGACTGTTTTGCGGAATAACAATTTTTTATATCTAGTTAGTTATACATAGTTATACATTAACTCTAACGCTACATTTTGATTTTAATTAAATGTGTACCGTAAAAGCCACATGTCAACTTATATTTGGATATCTAGTTAGTTCTATCTAGTTACTTTTCACACATGAGGAAAAATCAGAGGAAAAAACAAAAAAAAGTCCAGCAAGCATGTTTAAAAATAGCACTTACTTAATAAACCCATTTGCACCTGCTAACACAATACCACAGGTGTGAACAAAGAGGAAGGACACCTTCATTTGACACTAAAAAAGAGTGTGGGATGGTGGGAAACGAACCAGAGCGGTCATATGGGGGGGGGACACCACATTCCACTTCACATGTTCCTCTACGTGCCGCGCATCCGGCACCGCAGGGCCACTCAGGAGCGATTCGGAATTGATTTAGCACGTTAATTAGCGGTCCGGCTACGCCGGTGTCACGGCCAATATTTTACAACCTGATAGGCGGAAAGATGCACGTCGGGGATCCCGCTTGATGAACGGCGAGCAATGGCTCGTCTGCCTATTTTACGGTCGTACCTTTTAATTTAACGGTAATCACTTTGCCCCCTGTCCACACCTTGGAAGCGGCGCGCGTTTAATTTCACCTCAGGGACCCCTGCACCGTGTCGGCTTTGATCTGGCCCGAGAAAGAGAAAGACTGTTCAACCGTTAACTCGCCCACACACACAAAGCTCTCTTGTCTGTCTAACACAAACTTACCTCTCTCTCTCACACACACAACCACACACACACACAAACACACACACACACACAAACAAAAACACACTATTATGGAATAAGAGAATGATGAATACTGTGGCATTTCATGTTTAATACATATACGACTATGTGTCTGGGTATATTAGCATCATATTTCATAAATTCCATGCCGTGCTGAGCATGCACGACTGTGTGTGTGTGCGTGTGTGTGTGTGTTTGTGTGTTTGTGTGTGTGTGTGTGTGCTATCCATTCTCTGGGTGAATGCTGTCCCGACGTTGTGAGGAAATATCCCCCCAGCGCTGCAGGCTAGGAAACCAGTAGCCGCGTAATGAGCAGGAGAAGTACTTCAGCTAACCCACCCACTGCGGGCCCCCAGGGGCCAGGAGGCATTCCGGGCTCTTCGCCAGTGAACAGCAACTCCCGAGGGACAGGTCAAGCATCGGCTGCCCCCAATCCCCCCCAAAAATGTGTCTTGTATATAAATGTGACAATTTTTATAAAAAAAAAGTTTATGGTGGAGAAAAATAGAAGTTATAGGTTTAATTTTTGTATATATGCATTTTTTTTGGTGTGTATATACATGTCTATACGATTTCAACCTCTGTAATGTTTGGAAATAATTTTTAGGTTGATTTTTGTAGATTACAAAACCAACTCAACTATAGAGAATGTTTATTTGTTTTACAATCTAATCATGTAAGTCTAATATAATACTGTAATACAGTACAAGAATATTGTGCATTTCAAATTTTAGATGAGTGAAATTTGCATTAGCATTAATGATTTATTAATGCTTTTCAGATTTAATGATTCTCATATTTGTCTAAGTGGAATACTCACACACTGGAATTAAACCCTTTGAGTTCAGAACTACTCTGAACCACTGAATGACTCAGGTCAGAAAAGGTGCCTGTCCTGGCTAAAGTGTCTTAGAGCACGGTGCACAGACCTTCCGGTGACAGGCTTCACATCAAAATTGAATTCCCTCCAAGGGATTAGTTCTGCATTGTTTTAATGAGCCCTACGTAACAACAATGTGTCCAGAGCTATTAGGAATAATGATGTTGATAGCCAGCATTATGTAAAGGCATAATTTTCACTCAGCTTATGCTAATTCAGAGTTGCCAAAGTCAATAGTGCTAGACATGACAAAACTAAAATGCTAGCAGCGCAGACTGCTGTCTTTTAATTCCTGTTCAAAATAATTTAATTTGAAATCCTTAGCGAACCAAATCTCAACATCTGTTTTGAGTTTTTATTTTAAGCCCGTCACAGTGTGCTCTTATCTTTTGTCATATTTGGCTGCCCCTGTTGACAACAGACTGCGAATTGTTAACTTTGTAGTGTTAGTGAGCGACTGTGTTTATCTGTCCAGCGCATCCAGATATGGCCTGACGGACAGGCAGACAGGCAGACAGACAGACAGACAGACAGACAGGCAGGCAGGCCGACGGACGAGGAAAATGGCAGAGCTGTCTGGTATTCACTGTCAGGCGCCAAGAAATGTATCCCCTCGGGACATTTTTTAGTGGAAAGGATAGCGGGACAGACATGCACACGTGCACGCAAATACGCACACACGCGCGCACACGCACGCACGCACGCACGCACGCACGCACGCACGCACGCACGCACACACATAAATGTCTAGAAATGACAAGGTATGGGGGCCACAAGGACATTTTCTACTCTTTTGACAGTGTCTCTCTCTCTCTCTCTCTCTCTCACACACACACACACACACACACATACCAATGCAGACACACTCCATACTGCAGATATAATAACCTATAGACACAGACACTTGTGTAAAGCACTGAACCTTTATGAGTCACAGGGTCAAAATTGTGGGTCACGACTAAGTCGCAAGGTGTCAACAGGTCAAGTCGTGGTCTAGATCTAGAATCCTGTCTAGTCACTCAAGCCTAGTCAAGTTATATGGATGTTAGTCGCTCAGTGTTTTAATGGTTAATACAACCTCACTGTATTGACTTACATAGGTATATCTGTGCACACACTACGCATATGTGGAAATGAGCATATAATATATGTTAATAACTTTTTGTTGTTAACAACACTCAAAATTTAAAGTTAATTTGTACTTTCGTCAATTTTAAAAGCTTTAAAAAGGCTCTTACCAACAGTCAAGTCTCAAATTGTGAAATTTGTGAATCCAATTCAACTCAAACTTTGAACGAAAATTCAAATATCTGCTATAAACACACACATTTAAAGTATCTCCTTTCAATATTTTTGTTGAATTGAGGTGTTACGACACCGATTACACTGGCCTGTGAGGAGAGGGGAAATTTTCCACCAGCATACATATTCATGTTCTTGGCTAAAGAGGTTAAAATGTTATTCGCAATAACAAATTTGTATGAATTTGTATTCCAAAGACGGCCCACTGCAATGCAACAATGTAAGCTCTTTTTCAAGTCTAAGCATGTCCATTCAAATGTAAATACCCCTCTCAGTTTACTCAGCTGCAGAAAACACACGAACAACCAGAGAAACGAAGAACAATTTGTTACAATTTTTATTTAATAATTTATTCTTTTAGACTTAAACGTCACATGCAACCCAAAGAGGAAGAATGCATAATTAACCCACCATTAGCGGGCTATAAGATACGACAGGGTTGTGCCATCGCTTTCTGGCGGGGGAGGGCTTGGCTCTCGCAGGGTGCTAATTTTCCCGCCGTTAAGAGCTGTAATTATGCTAGCGCTGGCGGGTGCCTGCGAGAGGGCTAACAGCCTCCCGTTACAGGCGACAGTCCCGGGCTTTTATGAGCTCCTCTGCCAGTTCAGGGGCTAATGAAACTGTACCATTAGCCGAGGCTAACACGCCCCACTTCAACCTTCGCGCGGGGATGACGGTGTCATTATTTGGTGGAGCGGCTCGCTGACAGCTATTGTCCACCGTGGAGCACTACACGGCACAGACATCTGCAGAGTGTGTGTGTGTGTGTGTGTGTGTCTGTGTGAGTGTGTGAGAAAGAGAGAGAGAGAGAGAGAGAGAGAGAGAGAGAGAGAGAGAGAGAGAAAGATTGGGTAGAAAAGCAGGTGACAGCAATAGAAGAGAGAAAGAAACTTAACCTCAGCCTCCCTCAACATTCTCCATTTCTAAATAACATTGGCAAGGGATTTGTGTGTGTTTAATGTGCAATATCCACCTTCCAGGGAAAGCTCCATCTCCATCCTTGAGCGGAAATGAATCAAAGGGGGCACATTTTTTTTGGGAAAATCAGAACAGTGTGAAACAAAAAGTCTGATTCAAGGCATTAGTGACTCCACAGTATAAATCACCAGAATTAGACGAATGACATCGACCAAAAGTTGAAGGGCAGGCATGCGGGAGGGGTTTAAAAGAACACTGCAGGAAGAATATCACACTGAATTACTGCCTGGGAGAAATTTGATAGCGGCGCTGACACAGACATTCGCACAGAGAGAGAAACTGGGGGGGGGGGGGGGGGGGAAACCCGCGGGGGGGGATTAAACAAAAAATAATGGGTAATGGCCCCGCCCAAATGGTTTTTTGCACGTAGAAAAAAGCACC
>JAOEHI010037396.1:9757-22811 GCA_025447815.1 Percopsis transmontana | reverse complement strand
ATCTTGGCATAGTGCTCCCTCCGCTCCTCCTCCATCTGAGCCAGCGGACTCCTGTACACACACACACACACACACACCTAGTGAGGATATCTAGACATGAGCATGGACATTGTCTGCCAGACTAAGGCAAGATCCCCAGAGGAGTCCCCTGTCGGTCTCAAGTCTTGGGTCTCAAGTCAGGTCCAAGTAAAGTCCATGTCATCAAGTCAAGCTAGTATATTGGTGTTTTGGGTCAGACTCCAAGTCCCAAGTTCACTAACTCGAGTACACACACACGTCCGTCCACACACACAGAATGACCAGGGGTGAAGGGAATGAGGGGGAGGAAAGATCTGTAGGTGAAAGGCCGCAGCAAGCTAGAGCCAGAGAGCTAACAGTGGTGCGTCTGCAGGGGCTGAGCCCAACGTATGGACCCTCTATGCAGGGAATGCAAGAGCTTTGTCCTTGGACAGCAGAATATATAGTGTCAGCATACAATTAGAACCATACATTGTACCCACAGCATTTCAGGTGATTTTAATAGACCAAAATAAAGTTTCTACGGCTCCTATGAGGCAGGGAGAAATTGGAAAACAAGTGTTGGAGAGAGGATATGTTAAGAAGAACTGAAGTAACACTTACATGCCGTCACCTGTCTCAGGTCTAAAAAACAAAACAAAAAAAAACACAAAAACACACAGACGGACACTTAGCGTTTGGCAACAGCGCCATGCAGTGGATTAGAGACGAACCTACAGTATTATCTTGTGAGAATGAGTGAACTTGGTGAATAATGGCAGCGGTGGCTCCGAGCCTGGTGGATTAGGTGCGTGATGGTGAGAAGTGGTCACATTAAGTGGTGCCTGGGTTAGCGCTACTCCAGGTAAGACTGGATTGTTACTGGCAGACGGTCAGTAAGGGTTATCGGTGGGTGTCGGGCCAGTAGTGTATAAGAGGTTTAGGCGTGGTTTAGTAGAAAGCATTCATCTGGAGGAAAGCTGGTAATACAGATTTTGACCTTTGAACTGCAGATTTAGCGTCACAGTTCACCAGAAAGGCAGTGGCTCTGTTCTATACCGACATATTATCAAACAGGGTTGCTTTAGAGTGAAATCGATGGCCACGAATACATAAGCATGACTAAACAGGTTTATATTCTTTTCATCTTTCCATGTCCATCCTATAATGTACTATGGACAAACCGCTTAAAAAAAAGGGATACAACTTCAATTCAGGGTAGAACTCACTTGGTGAGCTGTCCCTTGTTCTTGTTGTTGTCTACTCCATTGTAGGTGACGGCAGCCAGTTTCCTGCTGCGGTAGTTCTCATAGTGAACGTTGTTGGTCACGTCCTTCAGGTCCTGCATGTGGGTCCTGCAACAGCATACTGGGTCAATGGGAGAACACTAGAGGCAAGACACTGCAGTGGGCAATTGGTGCGAGCGTACCTAATCAGCATATTCCGGAGGATTGTAAAGTCGCAGTGCTCTCCGTTCTCCACTGTGACCGGGAAGAAAGAGGGAGAAGTTACTTGACGGTACATACTGTATTGTTGAAGGAACGTGGTCTCACTTTAACACAACGGTAAAAAGAAAGGCTTCCAGTGAGAGTCTAAAGAAACAGACAGGTGTGTAGGCCTAACGATCCCCATTCGAAGAAGGGAAGAGACGTGAATCTGACACAAACACACCAGACGGGATGTGATACCAAACACTGGCAGCAGATGGCGACACCAACCACAGCTGCTCTCGCACAATCCTACTGTATGCACTCCTACTGTATGCAATGTCACACACACACACACACACACACACACCCTTTGAGCTTTGCGCGAAGCGCTGTGGTGGACTGAGCTACATAGCTTCTGAGTAGCCTTGCCCCCTCTCTTCTCTCACTTGAAGCCAGAAATATTTTTGGTATTGCAAAACATGCTCCCCATGGGCGTTAAACCAGTTCTATAGTAGCTATGACTAGGCTGTGCGTTCACAGCCCTGCGTACAACATTTTTGTTGTCTGTCAAACACAGCGGACTTCAATCACACCAGCACGTCTCAGTCCTTGAGCATTGTGACGATAACAAAAGGCCTCAGAAAGTAAGAGTCACTTAATTAGTCTTTTAACCCTGATGTGGTAGTTAAACTGGAGGTGACCATGGCAACCCCAGCTCTGGGGTGTTGCCGGGTTAATCAGACAGGAGCGGTCCTTGAGACCAGCCTGCCCTAGCCAATCCCAAGGCACGCACTGCGGACACACTACAGGTAAATGCTCATAGCCCACATTCGGCTCTGTTGATGTTGGTTTCAAGTTTAAAAACACAGACAGCAGGATTGGTAGTCAATGCTTTAACACTACACCAATATTCTTATATTAACTTCTTGTTAATACACCATGAAGTATTACATATTTTACATGAAACGTCTTAAATCTTAGCTTAGATTGTAAGTAGTACCGTTCTAGTACTAGGAAGTACTGTTTACATTAATTCCTAGTTGGTGCAAATAGCTGAGCTGTGTGGGCCGAGCTATATATAGAACAAACACTATATTAATAAAACGGCGCATATTTCTGAAGTACTTTATTGGCCTTTTTTTTCGGGCTAACAGCATCTTACAGAGGGCCATGGGCATTGTCTCGAAGGGCTCTGTGACACTGCAATATGCTCTCTTGGGTTTCACAACATTCCTCTACAGTTCGCTTTGGGCTTTCGCTGCACATTCATCAGCTGGAGCAAATCATGCCGAGGTATTTTAGAACCTCGTAACTACAGTTTCCCGTGTGACTATCAAAAGATACGCTCTGTATGGTGAGTACGGTTAGTTAGTGGCCCCGATATAACCTCGGCAGGTCACGTCTTTCTGTTGGTGCTATCCATCAGACTGTGACACCACTTTCTTAACATGCTGTGAAGCGATGCTCCATTTGCAGCCTGACATCTTAAAAGTCACACTGTCAGTCAGCGGGTGAGAGGAGAGAGAGAGAGAAAGAATAACATTTAAGGATCCAGCCAGGATCATCGGTTGACCTTTGCCCCCCCTCACCTTCAGCTACCCCCCAGGGGTACTGCCTCCCCCGCACGCGCTTTCCGTTGACCTCGATGATTGTGTTGCTACCGACGACAGCCAAAGGTAAACGATCCTGCAGAGGGGAACATATATTTCACAGCTCACCCACAATTGGATAAGAGTGTACTGCACTTTATGATTTGTGGATCTGTTTTTGCACACACACACACACACACACACACACACACATCATAAAAAGTAATATATAAACCACCATAAATAATATCAAAATGTATGTATGCACATCTTATACGGTAGAAAGAAGTCAATTCCATCAACACTTCTTGTTTCAAGAGGAAGAAATGTGTCAACATACCGTACGTACATCAAATGTCACATTCCACAAACCATTTAATGGGGTCTGGGTGACTCCCACCCGTGGGTTCGATCCCGATCAAGAGGTTTAACCCCCATCTGCTCCTTAATACTAGTAACTGTACTCACTGTTTTGGATCAAAGCGTCTGCTAAATGACCTGGACTGGAATTGGTGGGGGGGAAGCACCTCCCGAGCCCTCAGGGGTTCCCTTCCCCGACATTGAGAACCACTGGTACAGAAGGGGACGGACACACACCTTGATTTTCTTGACAAGCTTCATCTCCTCCTCATCGTCCGTCTCGGGGAATTCATAGATCTTGATTTTGTGCTCCTGGATTTCTCGCATGATCTGCAAAGTGCAAGTTAACAAATAGAAAAGAGTCTAGCGTTAGCATCGCTGATAGAAACCCTCGAGGTCAGTCGTATATAGTCGGCAGTGTGTACAAACACACTCACTAAAAGCTAAATAGTGCTTAGTCCTATTCTCACTGGTGAATCAACCACTGCCAGTTGTGCTGCTGATGCAATTGTTTTTGCCAGGAACGCTACACCTCACTGCAAATGGAATGGTTTTCATGACCAGGGAGTAGGCTGAATCATTATTGCATTACCTCACTCATAGGCTAAACACAGGCACCCACTGATCAATGCCTTACGCAGATTCCTGCGATGTGGAAACGACAAACCTGTTTTTTGAACTGTTGGCACTCCTCGGGAGTCATTGTGTCAGCTTTGGCGATGAGCGGGATGATGTTGACTTTTTCGTGTAACCGTTTCATGAACTCGATGTCGAGGGGTTTCAGCCTGCAGGGAACAGACAGAGGGGGGTCCTGAGTTTCAGTGACCAGACCCACAGTTTAAGAGGGCCAAGTAGCTTTACCTTGGTATTGACGTTTCACAGCTTAGACCTAGGCCATAAGGATTGTGTATCACTTCAAATCCTTTCAGTGGGACCCATCATTTTAGGACACTGCATTTGTATTTGTGTGACAAAGAGAAAAGGCCCTTTCCAGTATTTTCTCCAGATGACAGAATACAGAGGACGTATTAATGGAGGTCTGTACAACGTCCAGTGGCAGTACGAGCCAAGAACGCCTCCCTGACACGCGCACAGAGCTCCAGCTGTGCCACCGAGTGGCGTGCGCTTGTGCGGTCCGCGAGGCACTCCGAACACAGCGAGGGTCTGAAGCTGCGTAGAGTGCCAGCTGGGCAGCGGGCACACGGGGCGCGCCGCGGGCCAGCCCGGGCCAAGAGGCTCTGTGAGCGCGCCCGGTGGGTGAAACAAACCTTTGTTGTGTCGGGCAGGAGCGGAGTGGGGCGGTTGCAGCGTGTGTAAACACAGAGGGCATGTGTGAGTGAGTGAGTGAGTGAGTGAGTGAGTGAGAGTACAACGCACTGTCCTAGTCACTCCATGTTATTCATCCATTAGTGCTGTCCTCCGCATTTGACCCGTACCAACTACTTGGTAGCAGTGGACGACCACAATGTAGCCCCGGGAACCGACTCCACTCTAAAACCTGTGCTGATAACCTGCACTGAACTTAGTGAATTTGTGTTGTTTTAGTAATACCCACCCATGTCCAGAGGGGGTGATGAAGTACAGGCAGCAGTGCACTCTGTTGTCCGGCATTTGACGCCTGTTGACGCGGGACTCCGCGTTAAGGTAGTCCTCAAACTTGCTGTCGATGTGGTCGATGACGGGCTGCCAGCTGGAGACGAGACATAACCCCACGTCAGAAAAGACCCATACAGTAAGACACATATAGTGGCAATTGGGAAAAGATTATTTGAAATACAACGGAAATCATACAAACGGACAATATATGGTTTAATGAATGTACAATGTAGCCAATACAATGTAGCTCACCAGTTACTGTTGTCGACGGCGTCACCAAACCCGGGGGTGTCAACGATGGTCAGAAGCAGCTGGACTCCACCTTCCTTTACCAGAACCTTCGACTGCTCCACCTGAAACAGCAGGCAGAGAGAGAGAGAGACAGAGTCATGTTATCAACACTGTACTGGCTTCAGATTTATTTATGTGCTTCTTATTCCCTTTATAGAGCACTTTTCAACCATGTAGCATAAAGTCAATACAAAACGGTAAATCACAAAAGTAAAAGGGAGAAAAAGCAACATCCAAAAGATATAGAAATAAACCACAGAGTGCTTGGTAGTCAAAGATCAGAGACAAACGGAACAACAAAAAAAGGACAGGGGTGGAAAATGATAGGGCTGTAATCAGCATGGGGTCCCGGCCGCCCTCGCGATCTGAGGATGAACTTTTTTTTTGATGTCCATCACCAGATCTCCCCAACAGATCTCTAGCTGGCCCCACAGAGGCCGTTTTGTAGGCTTGAAAGACAAAACAGTGCAGCTATGAAGGGCTGGAAAGGTTATGTCCCTCACTCCGTTTGCAGGCAGACGTTGACATAAACACGCATTGCTGTGGCATGCAGTAACTCATTCTGGTGCCACTGGTCGGTGTCCAAGTCTAGGCAGTTTTTCTTAAGCTGACAGGTTGAGATAAAAAAGAAAAAAGAAAAAAAAGGGAGTTCTCCTACAATGAGGCTGTGGAAATCAGCTCATGTTCCCCAAACGGCATCTAAACGCTTAAGTTCAACCTCAGCTAAATTAAGTAGTTACACTTTTGCTTCACCGCAGAATGCCCGCGGTCTGCCCTGCGGCTGGGCCAGGTCTCACCCCTCTAGACGCACTAGTCTGCGGTGTGGGAACACACGCTGGATATCAAACCACCGACGAGCCCTCGGTAACTCTGCGTAGACCATAGTGAATCACAGACAAAGACAAATGAAGGACGAGGTTTCTTTGCAAGCACACTGTAGAAGGGCTCATGTTTGTGGGTCTAACTGAGACGTTTTCAGGCTAGAGTCCATGTTTGGGGGCCTTACCGCCCAGCTGAACGCACAGAGGACCAGAAGCATAAGACCCTGAAGCCACAGGCTGTGTGGAAGAAGCAAGTGGTGAAGGAACCAGGATTTAGACTTTTGTGTTTGGTGGGTTGAAACCAATTGTATAGCATTAAAGTTCAAGAAAGGATGGTTCGCCCTCAAGCCTCACTTCTTTCCTAACTATTATCTAGTAGGCAGACGCTTATTGCGTAAGTATAATGTATATCTTAGTGCAGTTAGCACTATTCAGGCTAATACTGTAACCTCGCTCCTGCTCTTGTATCGCCTCCCTCCTTACCAAGGCTAATTAACCCAATCAGCAGAGACATCTGCCCAGGCCTATCACCGCCAATCATTTAAACCCACATTAGCAAGCCTCCCTCTCTCCCCCTCCCTTCCCCTCACACCACACATGACATTCCAATGGGTTTCATCCCATCGCTCAGGCAAGACTTGGAAACAAAAGCAGACAGTTATTTCAAATGTGATTAGATGGCGGTTATATGAGACAGAGCGAGCATGTAAAGAACTTGAGACAGAGGGCTTCATTCTTCAGCTTGCTAGTCTGTAAGAGGGACAACAAACCCATAGGGATGCACAATATTGATATGCCGATATTTTCAAATTCATATTGGCTGATACATATACACATCTTTTTTTGCTGAAAAGAAATGTTTTAATATGCCTTGGCTTGAAGACTAAGACTACAACTTCACACTTAGTTTCACTGACTACTGTAGGACATTTCCTGGTTGTTCAGAAACCGCAAAAACACAATTCTGAATCCTTTTTTTTCTTTTTAACGGCACAAACTGCTTCACAAGCACAATATTGGTGTAATTAAAAGATTCGCTGCAAATAAATATTTTTATATGCTTAGAACACTATAGAAAACTATATTCATTGCTTTAGCAAGGCTTCAGCTAGCTAGCTGGCTGTGCAGATACAGTGAGTGCCTCCGCCCTCGGGGAGACCTGGTTGACTGTGGAGACACGGATCCGGACTGAATTTGCATACACACATCTTTTTCCCACCATTAACTGGGTTAATATACGGTGCGGTTAATAGTCGGGAAATTACGGTATGATATTATCGGCCATGTCTTGCCGATATCATTGTGTATCCCTAGTTCCCCATAACCACGCAGGGACGCCGTGCTAAACAGTACAGTTTATCATCAGATCAGGCGCCTGGGAATGTTAGAGTGGAAAACGAAATAAATATGGGAGCCAAAGAAAGCAGACAAATCAGCAGTTTATACACATAAAGACTAGGGATGTGTGCGCTTAGTCGCTTAAACGTTTCTACCCTCGCTAGTCAGCACCAGAGATACTAGTTGGTTAAACATATTATTTTATTAATGGACACATTTAAATTACATATTTACACTGAAAAGTCATGTCTTCCTAGTCAAATGTTTTATATAAAACTGAGCATCCGTTACAGATGTTAACAATGCCAGATTATAACATTAAATTAAAAAAAAAAAAAGTGGGAAAATTGTGATTAAATTGTGCTAAATGAGTGTTTTCTTACTTTTAGACTAACCGCTAGTCCAAGTTTAAACATCAGGGAAATTAGTTGTCAGGAACATCTCTCACACACACACACACACACACAATCCCATTTAAACATCTAATAAGAGCTGAGGAGGTGTAATGGGCAGGTAAACAAATTGGTAGAGGTGCTCACGGGAGCAGGCAGAGCCGCTCACTGGGCTGCCAGGGATTAGGGGATTTAGCTCGAGCCCAGGGCAAAGCAGAAGATCACAGGCAACAAGTGCGGGAAAGCCCTTGAATTTACGTCTGCTCCACTGTACAGCAGCCCCCGCTGAACGGCCTGCTGAATGCAGGGAGGGGCCAGAGGCTTGGGGCCAGCTAACTGGTTCCCACCGACAAGACACCATCACCTTTTTGCCCAGTGAGGTTAATCTGGACAGCCCTTATTAATATAATAAAAGCCAATAATAATAATAATAATAATAATAATAATAATAAATACCCTGCCAAACATCTTAAATCTATCTCCTTTCTGAGATACCTATCTGCCTTCTATACAGACAAAGGAGCTAGATAACAATGATTTCAACTATTTGGGCACAGCGATGTTTGCCTTCTGGGTGTGGCCTTTATCAGGCTGCGCTGATGGAGCAGTGAAGGGCAATCACATGCTTTCTGAGCATTTTATCACTCGCTTAATCACCACAGAAAACTATGCGTTTGGCATTCCACCCACGTAACAAGCGCATGTCGGCTATGCCATCTTGTATGCCAGGATTTCATCTTTTGAAATCTTTGGGTTAGGTCCATATGAGCCCGTCTTCACACATACTGTGCGCATACCGTTTGTGTATAATCAGCTGAATTGTATCAAATTGTAATTCCAGAGCTGATCCGTCCAACAATAAACCACACAAAAGTTTTTTTTGTTGCCAAAAGCCATGGTTTCCCCATTATTTACAGTATTCTACCGCCAGCACTGGCAAGCTGCTGTCTGTCCATCAAAATAGCAAACACGCACACAAATAATTCTCCCTCCAGTTGTACACAAACAAAATAATTATGCTGCCAGTACGCTCCAGTTGCACACACACACACACACCCCCACCCACCCACCCACCCACCGGACAGTTGCCAGTCTAGACTGTGCTGCCACTGAGTCATTAATATCATCCTACTAGTCTCTGCCCCCCGATTATTGATTATATTTCCTGCTGAAGTCCATTTGATCGACAATCGACTCCAGCCTCTGTGTGTGGAGCAGTCAGATTGCTAGCATAAGCGTATGTTAAATCGACAAATGTTTCTGATTTTATCTGCAGACAAAGTCCCCAGACATTTGATGATTCAACAATTCGCTCAAATGAGCCTGATTCGACGGAGAGTCTCACCGTCTAATCTGTCGTGGTAGTGAAAAAAAAGAAAAAGAAAGGACCAGAAAAAAAAAGGACCATTCCAGTCAGGCAATATGGGGGAGTTGAATGTCTGCTTTTCATCGAATTGTTTGGCTTTTCCAAAATTGTAGCCTAATTTAGTATTAATAAATCATACAAGAGCTGCTCCTATGTTATCTCTGAAATTAAAAAAAACATTGACTTCCTGAACATTCTCCATGTTCCTTTTATTTGTCTGCATAACAACCATGTTGGAGACTCACTAGGTCATCAAAATGAGACACTAATACATCCCATATGTCTATAGTCGCGGCAGGCAGGAGTAGTTGAATACAGAGCATTATACGTTTTTATAAGTGTGAACGACGCACATTTCAAATCAACAATGGTATCAACCACTTCAACAAGGAAGAAAAGTTTTTATCACCGTATGTAGGTCCTCACTCATTGCCATCTTATTTTTTTTAGTAATAGCTTTATTGGCTAGAAAGCAGCCATCAAAACAAAGTGCAAACCGTGAGCTCTTTTAGAGAAGTTATAAACGAAGCCATGTTCTTCCCTTAACCCCGCGGGGCCAACATAACAGGTCACCCTGAGGTCGGGTGCAATTAGATAGTAGCCCTCTGCTACAGCCAGGAGGCCTTAGCTGGTGATAGATGCATTTCAGCTCATCTACAAGCAAGACGACCGATACAGTCTGACTTATGTCTCACTGGTTTTCAGACAGTTCAGCGTCTCATTTTGGGAACCAATGCTAGGGGGGGTACTAACCCAGGACAGCCAGAGGCCAAGACACGGTCACAGGAAGGCACTGACACTGAGCACTGGCAGACACAGAGAAATCAAAAGCCAAAATCTCAGGGAATTGCCGACAAAGGGAAGTTTGTCGAGGTGCCAGTACCGCGGTCCCCTCGCTACAACAGAAGTTTTTTCAGTTCTAATCAAATCATAGCTTCCAAAATTGATGTTACAGGTGAACATGTTGCATTTACAGGGACAGGAGTACTTCATGTAAGGAGTGTCATTTATGTAAATAAGTAATTTCCAAATAAAAATAACAGGAAATGGTATAGCTTTCACTTCCAAGTAACTATGAAGTGTTTATGGTAAAATGAACCTGTATTTATACACTCAATCCTTTTACTCAGTTAGACATAGTTTGCATGACCAGACAGTCAGCCAGTAGGTTTCAACCTGCTCCTTGGCAGGCGCAGCTGCAGGAATAACTCAGATGTCTAAGCATAGGACCACCACGTTTCGTTTAATGGTTAAACTGAGTTCAAGGTTGGATAGATGGCAACAGTATTGCCAATGTGTTGCACCAAAGCTATCTTTCTTTTCCTTTGGAGATAAAACTATACTGTTGTAGAAGCGGGCGAACCGGTTTCTATTGTTGTATTGTCACAGATGTGGCAACAGCTAGGAGGATTAGCAGCACAAAAGAAGATGTCACACAATAGGTATTCAGCAGAGGGGTGCGCCGGCATCTCTGAATGACACAAAGGGAGAGCACACCTGAGCTACAACAGCCCAAGGCACTGGCTGGCCAATGTGTAGACAAAGCACATATATACATACATACACATATATATATATATATATATATATATATATACATACATACATATATATATATACACACACACACACGGTTAATATCACATGGGAAAGAAAATAGCCAACTTTCCAAATGTCTTTTTACACAACTTGTTACCATCAGCTACAGTATGTTTTGGCGACATCTACAGTAAGTAAGTAGGACTTGTCCATTTTCTCTGGGGGACCACTCAGTCGTTCAGTGTTTTATGTCCATGTTCAAGCTACAATCATGAGCTTTCCACATCATTGTATTGTGGGCGATATTGAAGCGGCAAGTGATTTCTTACACAGTATGACAGCGTGGGCCATAACATGCCATAAACCCGTTTCCCCGAGGCACAGCGCAATGAAAGAGGTAAGTTAGTCTGTAAAGATCAGTACACTTGGTGCTGAGCTGACATGTAATTCGCTTACTTGACAGTTGGCCAAACGTCAAAGGGCTCACTTGATAGTTACCGGACTCAAGTGAGCCAAAGGTTGAAAGAGGGGAGCCTACAGTCTAGTAACACTCTTTCGCATGTAGGCTACTCTCTATACTTGTGGATGTAACTAAAGACACTAGTGGCATAAGCTGCCATAGGTCATTCAAGTTTAAGCAAGGTCAATAACAATAAAAAAAATTTGAAAAGTGTAAAATATTATTTTATTTTCTCTCAATTATACAGCAATAACGTGATAATTCTTCCCTTTGTAAAAACGCACAAAAAACAGGTTCATAAAAATGTGCCATTCATGAAGAACCATGCTTCTTGTGTGCCACTGGTCACTCATTGTGGCAGTAGCCCATGTAGTGTCTGTTCCGATCAGCCGCTCCGCACACGGCAGGCTTCGTCCCCTGAACACATGTGTGGGGTGAAAGAGTTCAAAGGTCACAAGCTGATAGATACTTTAACCGTTATTGCTTTTTAAAAAGGTATCTTGGACAGCAGATATACAGTAAATACTGTGAAACACTTTTAGTAAACAGAAGCGCAATATGCACTAAGACACAAATGGCTACATATAATAAAAAACATCCACTAAGTAATGTTTTAGACCATAAACAAATATACGTCAAAATGAATAGATACACGTTCCTAAACGCGTTTTAAATCACGTAGGCTCACATTAGATTAGATAGTGCTAAACATGACGTACATTCTGTACCACTGTGACGCTAAGGTACCTTAGCAGTTTGGTTACACAGCCCCAGAACTGCTCAGGGGACCTTCAATAAGCACGTTTGTTACATTGGCACTTAACAGTACCTTGTACATGTTGCAGACCAGGGTGAACAGCGAATTCATCGCTTTATTCTGCAGGTCTTCGGTGTGCTCCTGGAACACAGAACATGCGTGACATATCAGTGCATCAAGAGCTTGTCACATGGAAGCGACACCCACTAGCAGTCCATTTAGTGATGGGCAAAACGGTTCTTTTCAGTGTACTGAATCCTTAGAATCAGTTCATTAAAAAGGATTCGTTCAAAAGATTCGTTTACAGAGTTGTTCAGTTCACTGGAGCTCCGACTGCGTAGTCACACGCACTGAACTGAAGCACAAAGCATCAAATTCCCCCTCCATTCTACAGCATGCTGGTGCTCTGGTTTCATGTCAGGACGGGGCTTCCCAGATTTCAGTTACAGCTGCCTTTCTCTTTCAGCTTGCAAGCTGCATATACTCAGTGGAACCAATCAGCAAGCTGCATATACTTAGTGGAACCAATCAGCAAGCTGCATATACTCAGTGGAACCAATCATGAAAGAGTGACTGCGCTGCTTTTTAAAAGTGATTTCTAACAGTACGTTTGTTTTACTTGGTGGATTTAAGAACTGGTATACCATTAGTAAGTCGTAGCTTACCATTTACTGGTTACCGTTGGCCTCAACACTCACATTTGACTTCAGTTCAACCTTGTAATCCCATAACTGGCCAGGTAACAGTAAACGTGCAGCAAGACTGTTCTTTGCCTTAGAGAGCGAGCCCTGACCGCCGGAGTCTTACCCCGTCAATGGTCAGCCAGGGCACATACTGCTGCTCCGGCTTTAGGCCACTGGTCATCAGGGCATTCTGGTGCATCAGCTGGTTGCCCAGCGGTCCGTTCACACAGCTCATGACGTCACCCCAGTTCATGCTGGGGGAGTAGAGACCCGCGCACTGGTAGGCCCACAGGTAACAGTAAATATCAGAGACACAGAGAGAGGCCCACAGGTAACAGTAAATATCAGAGACACAGAGAGAGACACAGAGAGAGACACAGAGAGAGACACAGAGAGAGACACAGAGAGAGACACAGAGAGAGACACAGAGAGAGA
>JAOEHI010037385.1:0-22813 GCA_025447815.1 Percopsis transmontana | reverse complement strand
TATATAACAGACACACACAAATATATCTCATTTAGTGTGTTAATTTAGACCGGTGTAAAAAACCTAGGATTCATGTGATGATTTAACATGCATCATCTTGACATGCGTGTACGTGACTAACTGCAGGCGTCCCCCATTAGACATAGGATACTTCTATTCCCATTTCCTAGATTTTTTTTCCACACACAAAAAAGGCCTAGCCTAAATTCTCCCCTCCCCCACATACCATATACTTTCCTATTTACATTTACGTTGCATTGATGGCCGCTCCATTGGTGCCAAGCTCCCTGTAACTGCAGTATGATTCATAAATCTTTTTGCATACTTGCAAATTATCATTTTATTTTTATTTCATTAACTATAAACATGTATACACCTTTCTTTGAATTTTTTTAAATATCCATTCCAGTTTTTCAGAGGCTTTTGTGTAAACTACTTTATTTCAGTAGGCCTACATATTGTTGCTGTTTTAAGCGAAGTGAATGTTTTTAAAAGTTAAATTCCCAGCCATGTTCTTTATTTTCCTGAACAATATAATACTAAATTTATGTACATTCCCAGGCTTTTAATAGAAAAAATAACCTCCAATAAGAAAATGTAAATTCCCGTCCAGACCAAATTCCAGATTGTTTCAGCTGTTTGTAGCCCTAGTGGCAATACCCAAACACTCTTAGCCAGTATGTAGACTTTGAATGATGAAACACCATGTTTTGTACAGATTAATTTTAAGTCATAGTACTGTTTGAATAAAAATCAGCTCTTGGGAATCTATAAGTTTTTTTTAAATTTATGACATATTTCATTTTTCAGGTAATGCTAAGTTCATCGGTGAACTCTTAGTGCCTGCTGCTCCCTTCGACCAGAAGTCTGGGCGTGAGACCTGGACTGTCGCCTTTGCACCTGATGGTTCTTACTTTGCTTGGTCTCAAGGGCATCGCATTGTGAGGCTTGTCCCCTGGTCGAAATGCTTGAAGAATTTGTAAGTAGCCTTCAATTAAGCCTGCATGGTTAGTTTTGTTTTGGTTTCAGAATTTGGGTTATACAATGATAGACAAATGAATATGATGTGCTGTTTGCTGGTTTCCAGAATAATTGTTGTCCATACACCTAAATTCCATGATTAACAGTATCTTGAACTTAGTGAATTTAGCAACATAGAGACCATCCAAGGTTTTCAAACATTCTAATTTTCTCAGTTACAGATTATTGAGAGGTCCATTTAAAACTGTCAATCGTTAACTAGTAGCAGTTGGCGTGGAAAATGTTGGCAGTAGAAATCAAAACACAACAGCTTGTGTATCTTACTGCTGTAAACTTTTTCTGTCAATGTATAGTAGACGCCTATTGTAACCTTACAAGTTGTGAGGTTGTAAACCTGTTAAAATAACAATGAAAGGCAGAGCAGTGCATCAAGGTTCCCTCACTCGTGAAACCTGTTCAAATATGTCTGTTTTGTAAATAAGACGAACATTTTCAATGCCACTTGTGGTTTGAAGCAGGAGGAAAAGCAATTTCACTGTAGAAACTTCTACAAGTTCTTTCTCCACACAAAGGAGGGACCAACACAAGCACAACAAGCTCTGTGTCTATACAGTATGCCAAGGCTGTGGCTTATATTACCTACTGCTTACTGGGGAACAAGCTTGTTGTTTTCTCAATAGGATCTTGTGACCGAGCAACATTTTGAAATTTCATGTTGAATCTGCATTTATTGCCAAACTGAAAACGGTTAAGTATTAGCTGTCTTTCTGCCTAAACAGCCAAAATAGAAACTTGTAAAAGCTTGTTCTTCTAACCACGCTTAAAGTTTATTTTTAAGATGCTGCAAACACACTTAAGTTGACTCTGTGTTCCTTTTGTTCTTTTGTGTAAGGATGTTCTATGCAGAGAATTAGTTACTGGTATCTTTAAACGCATGTCTTAAGGGTTTACTGATATGTTTATTTCTGGGGCGTATTAATAAATCAAGGAGGGAGGCCAATATTAATTTGCAATAAATATGAACATTTAAATGTAGTGTAATTTTGCATTATACATTAACCCACACAATCATGATGTAATGTGAAGCAGTGGTATCCATGCATGCGTGTGATTGTACTGGCATCCCTAGTCTTGGTGTCATGCTAACTGATGTTATCACACCACTACATTCCTTCTGTAGATCGATAGGCCATGCTGGAGAAGGCACCAACGGAGCAGGTTCTCGCCGTTTGTCTCGTCAGAATAGTGACTTGGGGCAGGTGGTCCCAGTGGCAGACGAGCCCCGCGAACACACCATTGACTGTGGGGATATCGTCTGGGGCCTGGCCTTTGGCTCTTCTGTGCCAGAGAAACAGAGTCGGTGTGTTAACATCGAGTGGCACCGATTCAAGTTTGGCCAGGATCAACTGCTGCTGGCAACAGGCCTCAACAACGGCCGTATCAAGATATGGGATGTGTACACAGGTGAGGAGTCCCACAAAGTCTAATACTTGAAAAACAATATAACTGACCTGCTAATACCATTTGTGAGCTCTGCCTGTACTATTTGCTTTGTACATCAGTCTGGGAAGTCAAAACATGTACATTTCCTAAATAAGAAATTAAGAAAGTGTTTTGTACCCCCTATCTAAACCACATTGATGGGATCTAATTCATCCTGCTGTTGTTTAAGAGCCATACAAATATTCATACGGAAGCAAAGCTTTATGACTGCAAATATAGCTTATGTAATTGCCACTCTAGCTGTCTGTCCCACAAAACTACGGTATATGAAATCTTCTAAAAGTGGGCGGTATCGGGCGTTGTCTCCAGCTTGTGATCTGATTGGTTTGGTATTTCAGTCTGGTCTGTTTTTCTGGCACACATGATGTTTTAATGTTTGCTCAGTTGTTCAATGCACACAGCCTTTGTTTTGGTACCCTCAATGAATCCAAGTCACATTTGAAAGATGTTCCTCAACACCCTGGTCAACTAAACATAACTATAATTCAAAATTGTGAAGTGTTGGTATTTTAATGCAATTTTAGGGGAGCAAGCAAATTGTAATTTGACTGTCTATTATACAACTGTTGGTTCCGACCAAGTGATTTGATTGGACAAGAGGCATTCCATGAGTGCTGATCTAGAGTACAACAGGTTATTAGAACACGCTTTACAGGTGTTCTAATAACCGTTAATTACATTAACTATCGTCATCTATCAGATTGTAATATATTTAGCACTGCAAAGATGAACACATTTCCACAAATAACATTTGAGTTAAATTATGAATGGTCGTCAGGAGAGGACAAAGGGGAGGAATGAAGCCTGGATCGTTACTCTGTATCAACAAACCTCAGCTAGCCATTTTTAAACGATGGAGCATGTCTGATCAAGCTTTTAACTCATCAGAATCACACGTGTCAACAGACTCTTATTTCACTGGTTGCACAATAAATGGAAACATACAGATAAATGTACATGATGCAAAGTAAAATCACACACTGTGATTCGGTCGTAGGTCCCGTAAGTACTGATATTTACTATATATAAATCTAGTCCATTTTTAATGTTGAACACAAATGCAACAACCATTTATAAGAGACCTAACATGGATTATTTTCCACTAATAGCCTTTATAGCTATACAACACATGAATAGGTGAGGGTGATATCAGCACTCCCATAATCTTCAGATTAGATTACACATACTCTTTGAAATACATTTTGAACATGATGACCTGTAATTTACTTATTCCTGGTGCTCAACAGGTTACCTTATTTGCATGTATGTTTAATTATATTATTACAGTGTACAATTTTGTGGCTCACACAGTTTACACAGATTACTGTCGGTGTATATTTCACTTGGAGAACAGTCAACCAGTTTTGAACCTGAGTTAATCCAATAATTTGATGTTATACATTTCTGGTCTTGCTTAATTTGAATGTTTAACTTGTCTGGGCATAGAACTATCTGAGCCTGCCAGCCCACAATACCTGCAGGGTTACCACAAATTTTATCCCTGATGTTTTGAAGACTTAAGCCCTGACAAATTTCCAAAGATTGACAAACGGCAAAAAAGAAAATAAATTGACCTTAACTGTTTATCTTAATGCTTTTAAGTATTCCTCTAATAATGAATTTTATTTGCCCTCTTACAGGGAAGCTGTTGTTGAATCTCATGGACCACACCGACATAGTGAGAGACCTGACTTTCGCTCCTGATGGAAGCCTCATGCTGGTCTCAGCTTCAAGAGATAAGACCCTTCGTGTGTGGGACCTGAAAGATGACGGTACGAAGGGGCATCTTTGTTCGTCTTTGCCTTTTTTAGTTAAAGCAACAAACATGCAGGGGTTTTCCCCCCTATAAATAAACGTGCATTTCACTGCCATCTATTTCTTATTTGATGATTGAAAATGGTCACTTGCAGCATACGTCTGTGTCACGTATAGACGCTTTTCCACTGCAGTAACTCGAGGCACATCCCAGGTGGCGCAAATGTTTAGATGAACGGCCCCCTAATCGGCCCGTTAAGTCATTCTGTTTCCATTGTGGTGCTTGAACTATGGACCTACAACGTTGCCTTTGCTCTTCGATCGCGATGTAAATTCCGAGTGCGACAAAATAACTATACATTTCTCCAGTGGCAGCACACCAACAATAGAATGTTAAACCAGAGATAAACCAGATAACGTTAGGATTACCTTTAGTCGACAGTTGAATATTGCTCTAAAGTTGCTAAAAATTAAATCACTTCATGTCAGCTGTAATAACTTTAAAAAAAATGAATATATTTGCGCTTGTTGTTGTCGTCTTTACCGAGCCCCGTCCAGCAGTTTTTCAGGGCCGCTCAGAAGTACCTACCTATATACACACCTACACCTATCAACCTTACAGTATGAACTAGGGTTTATAAACATTAGTAAGCCTCTGTATCACTTATGTCAAGGCTGTTAAATATGGCTGCAAAATATCCCTACTGACAAAAAAATTTGTAATCTGCCATCATCCAGGGTTTATGTTGGTAGCTGACGGCAGTCATGGCACATTGCTAACATTTCTGTACTTTGTCATTCTTTAGGGAACATGGTTAAGGTGTTGCGGGGGCACCAGAACTGGGTTTACTGCAGTGCCTTCTCCCCTGATTCGTCCATCCTATGCTCTGTGGGCGCCGGCAAATCGGTACACACATTTTATTTTATTTTTAATTTTCTTTGTTTTACTTTATGGGTTTGCTAGCTATGTGTGCTATTGCTTGTGCCCAGTTATGCTCAATGAACTGACAAATGAATACACTTTGCGCCCAACTGCCCCTCTATTTCCACTTCAGTAGAAACTTGCTCGGTGTCATGTGTTAAACTGTTTATTTTTGTAACGGAGCCAGGCCTGTGGTATTATAAGCAATGCATGCTAAGTAAAGGAGAATTATGAATGTAAAGATCGTTTGATAAGAAATGGTGTTCAACACTGGATGTTACTTGAACAGCAGAATTTTTTTTTAAATTGTATTAGTGAAAAAAACCCTGTTGTATTTCCATAATATGGTGTTGACTTGAATTAAAATAATACATTTTTATCATGACAGGAAAATCTTAAAATAACAGTTCAGAGAAAAGAAAGAAACAAAATCTCTCCTTCATTGCATCACACAATGTTATAGTTCTGACGCTGCCTATTGAAACCACTAAACTGACCACCAAAGGTTAATCAAATCTACACTTACAGCCATTCACCATGATACAGAACCCGGTAGTCACGGTGGTATTTGTTAGGCTGTGTCTGTCCCTACAGTGTGTGTCTTGCTTTCCCTGTCACAGGTGGTGGCAGAACTCTGTGTTTGATTGGTTTTGAAAGGAGCGCCGCGCTGATATTTTGAGCAGCCGGTGCAAACCGGGGAGGCACTGTGCCCATGCCCAGGGGCACCCTGGCACCTGACCGGCAAGGTCAATCCGTACGTAGGTGGCTGCTCCCTGTCTGTCTACCTATCTGCTGTCGCAGTTGCTCTTAAATATTATTTTTTTTATTTTTTTTAGTTTCAGAGCATTTTTTTTAAAAAAGGTGGTCAATTCATGTCCCTCTATCCCCTTTCTATACTTCACTCCTTCCCAACCACTTAGTTTAGGACTCTGTTAGGTTAAATTACTTTTAATGTAGTATTTCAAAACCTAGAAAATATTACAATACTTTTATGACTATAAGTTTAAAAGCCAATCACGCACCCGCTATAACCTTACAGCCAGGCTGCTCAGCGTTCACTCAAGACTGTGTTTCAGCGCCTGGGGTGGATGTTTTTAAACCCAGCGTACTAAGCAGCTCATAGTTGCTGTATGCTCCAACAGGCTAGTCCCCTTTTCTAATAGAATTAGTGTGCTGAGATTATTGTTGACCCGAGTAGTGAAAGAGTTCTTTGTCTTTGCAGACTACATGTATCTCTATAAAATGTCTGCCTTCGTCACAGACACTGTTCCAGGTACAGCCATAATTCAACTTGAGAATTTTTGTATTGGCTAAAAAAATTGGCTCTCCTTTGGCCATGTAGGATTTTATTATTGGAATATGACACATTTTCCCCCTTTAACAGCAGAGCAGAATACGCCCTTCCCCCCTTCCCCCCTTCCCCGTAAACAACCAACACAGCCTATCCACTTTTTGTCAGTGGACACAATCCAGCACTCAAGGGGAGGCTTGCCTCCACTCCCAGCTGTTAAACATATGTATATACTATGTTGTAAGGGCGCAGATTTGTGTAGAATGCAGGTAGTTGCCTCAAGCACAGGTCCAAACTGTCGTAGCAGTGTTGAAAAGTCAAGCGAATAAAAGTCAACTTTTATCTCAATCTCCTAATATCTAGTTCTTAAACATTCGCTCATCCAAAATCTACAGTACAACCTAGTATGTCTATGCAATGCAAGGAGCAAAGACTAAACATTATGCAGCACATAAAAGTAAAAGGAGTCTACAGACTATCACATTTTTGCTAAAGTGTGCGTGTTTGTGTGCCTGCGTGTTTGTTTTGCCGAAGGTATCAACTCCTTTGGCCATCAAATGTTCTTTTCTCTTGCAGTCTCTCTTCGTAGGCTTCTCCCGGCGGTGCGAGCCTATTGTAAACAGTGAACTAAAACACTGAAAGGGGAAACCAGTGGAGTAACATTATGTTACCTTAAGTTACTACCAGTTTTATTTTCTCTCTTTTTGTCTAGACTTTTTTTTGGTTACATGTGTTAACATTAAAAGATAGCTGTAACTTTAACAATGTATTTAGATACATCAGTATGAATTTTAACCATAATTGTTATGTAGTTTAACACTATTTAGAAAAACCTATACACATGTTAAGAATACTGAGTGCAATGCTATTTAGGTGACTTCATGGATTTTGACACATAGCCCTGCTGCTTGTGTAGCATGCACTGAATTATGTTTGGTCACTTATTTCAACCTAAAAAGCCTTACAATGACACTGAGCATAACTTTCTGCTAAATTCATATTTAATTCCTGTTGCTTGATTATTATTTTAGGTTTAATTTTAGTGGTGTAATTTTCTATTGATTTTGTAGTAGTTTGCTGCTCTCTGCTTCACTCCGTGATCTATAACGCACCTCTCTTTCCTTTTCAGGTGTTTCTGTGGAACATGGATAAGTACTCGTTGATCCGTAAGCTGGAAGGGCACCACAACGACGTGGTGTCGTGCGAGTTCTCTCCCGATGGCGCCCTGTTAGCTACAGCCTCCTACGACACCCGCGTCATTGTGTGGGACCCCCACAAGGGGACTGTCTTGCTTGAGCTTGGGTAAGAAGTGTTTGTAACACACGCAGAGCTGCAAACGTTTTTGGGATGGAATATAACTTTTGATTGCTATTAGTATTTCAGTGTATTTTCCCAAGCCCCAGTGAACCTCTCTGTTCAGCATGGGGAAGTATACTGGTTCACAGGAAGCTATATAGTTTATTTATCAGGAAGAGAGTTACTATGGTAACAGACACTGCTCTCTCTCTCTCTGCAGTTGTGGCATAAAAGTGTGTGTGTGGGGGGGGGGAGATTCAAAGTTTAAAAAAAAATTGAGTGTTAATTTAAAGTCATGTTCCTGGCTTTCTGCAGTCATCTCTTCCCACCTCCGTCCCCAATTTTTGCTGGAGGAGCAAATGACCGCTGGGTGCGCTCTGTTAGCTTCTGCCATGATGGCCGTCACATTGCTAGCATCACCGATGACAGGTAAGAAACTGTTTGTAAGCATTCTGTAATTTCTATTACAAACACTATTTGTTTTGAGTTTTATGTTTTTCATGTTAAATCATTGTTTATTTCATTTTTTTTAAAATGTCATATTACTCTGCCACACAGAGAAAATGCAGTATTTGTCCAGAAAATGAAAGTTGGATTTGATGATAATAAGAGTCCTAAATTTGCACTGGCAGCATGTACTAAAAATCCTTTTCAGTATTTTTTAAAAGGGATGGTGAATACCAAACACTACAGGGGAAGTTATAATGCAACCGTCTATATCTGTAAACTAGTAATGTACATTACTTTTCTGTTTTTCTACACCTACTTGTTGGTCACCCCAGACTGGTGCGTTTCTGGAGCATTGAAGAAAGGGCCCCTCAAGCCATTGCACCACTGTCCAATGGTCTCTGTTGTGCCTTCTCTACTGACGGAGCTGTGCTCGCTGCTGGGTAAGACACAGGCATGCCCTCAGTGTGCGGGCTCGCGGACAATCCTGAATAGATACGTCATCTAGTGTGAATTAGTCATGCCTACAATTGGTCTTGTACTTTATTGAGGCTTTGCGTCAACAATGCATGAATGCACAATGTTTTCTTGAGAACCTAAAATGACCACAGCCAAAGTTCTTAACCTTTTAAAAAAAAAAAAAAAAAAACACACATCAGGTAGCACCGGAGGACACAGAGCTACAGGGAGCGAAATAGAAAGCTTTAACTTGATTCAAATTTTTATTTGTATAAATATTGACGGCCCATAGTAGGGTAGATATACATCTGCCATTTCCCCTTTTGTAAAAATTCTCTTGCCGTTCTTACTGAAAGTGGAGGGGAAACTACACTACCAAGCGTGGCTGTTCATTTACCAGATCGCCTGTTTTGTAATTGTTTTGTTTCCTATTTCAGGACACGCAACGGCAGTGTGCACTTTTGGGAGTGTCCTCGTAGCATTGCCAGCCTGCAGCACTTGTGTCGCATGGCACTGCGACGGATTATGACCACGCAACAGGTAGAGGCGCTGGCTATTCCCACGCCTCTGCGTGACTTCCTGGCCTACAAAGTTGTTTGACCATCAAACGGAGCTGCGCCTGACCCTAGCATGCTGGAAAACCAATGAATCTTGCATTTAAAAAGAAACAACCTAGAAGTACTGTTTAAAAATGCAAAAAAAAAACTGGACACAATGAAAAATTGGGATTTGTTTAACGGAACCATTAGAAACCTCTCTGCGTCGACTTCACACAACCCATGCTGATAACAATTTTTCCTTTCTTTTTATATAAATGTGCTGGGCTCTGTTGCAGCGTTTGTAGCACACAGGGACAGTCATTTGAAGCCTGCAGGCAAACTGTTTAACATCAAGTGCAGACAGCAGCTTTTTCTGACAGATTCTCATTTGGACAGATGGACTTGTTACTCAATCTTCTCAAGTCTTCAGTCTAGTTTTCTTTGCTGATGAGGCTGTTCCCGACCTCTGATAGCTGTCACACTTGATAACCCATGACCATGCTACTAGCTCTTGCATTACGAGGATTAGGTAAAGTGAAGAGAGGTGTCAATGTGAATGAACAAGGGATTTCCAAATACAAATTGTAAGCCAAAACTTGTCAGTCGTTTAGAATGTGCTCGGTTTGTGTTTATTTATGTGTGTGTGTGGACGGGTGTGTGAGCTTAGACCCCTCAGGGACTGGAGGTAAGTGCCCTCCTTATGTGCCTGTTTTGGAGGAAAACCTCTTTGCTAACATTTGTCCCGCACTCCACTTCACACAGGCTTTCTATCCACACCCCTAATGCAAGGAGAAACCAGTCTCCTACTTCGTTTCTCACAATAGTAAAAGACCTTAGTGGCTAAGCTTTGTACTGTTTATGTTTATCTTAGAGGCTTCAAATATCTCTGTATAGTCAATTTCACATGTAAATGTATAATTTCACCGTATAATTTCACCAAGTATATAAACATATCAGAGTGTATTAGGTGTTTCATTGCTTTTTGTGATCAATGTACAGGATTCGTGTTACACATTTTTGTTTTCTATTCTCACTTTTGTTTTTGTAAATGTGAACATCTATATGTGAAAAACTAAAAATGTATTTGCCAAGAGACGAGAAATATGCCTAGACTAGGACTTTGATACATGCTGTGTATGTGTACAGCTATACTGTGTCACGATTCATAAACCTGGGGGGGAAAAAGTCTACTTTTTTGTGTTGTCCCATATTGTTTCTTTAGTGAGTAATAAGCAAGCCTTTCTCTAACCACACTTTTCAACAGGCTATACATTTCTCCACAATAGTCATTCAGTACTTCCAAGTACTTGGTTAACACGATTTCTGTATTTCATGTTGGTCAGTTCCAGCTTGTATACATGCTTTGAAACTTCCTTTAGGGAAACATTTGGTTACATGAGTTAGGTGAATGAAAGGTCTATGTACCTGATTGGGTTGATGTGTTTATTTGGTTTTGCTGAGTAGCGTGTATAATAAATGGTTTCCTCCGTTTTTATTTTTTTGTTCCTACCTACTTGTACAGTCCAGTGGTGGATCTTTTCACAACCATTGCAAGCGGAAAAACAGAGCTGCCTCTTGCAGATGCTGTATAAAGAGGTGAATATATCAAATATAAATGAATGTATAGTTATTTCTTTTCAGTTCATGTATTTTTTTTTTTTTTGCATCTTTGTTTTAAATAAAGGCTTTTGGAAAAATTAACACTTATTTAACGCTGTTGGTTGGCATAAGAAATTCCATTTTGGCATTACTGATTGATTTAATTAATATACCAAACAGTTTCACTGCTATTTGTAGAATTGGAGAATACGGGGTTAATTTCTTGACTGAGACTGGAAATAAGGGTAAAGGTTGTGTGATAAGTGACAGTGAAAAATAATATTCTCTCTTGGCATGATTAGAACACGGATACTGGGCTATGTTGCACTTTAACAAATGCTGATAATGACATTTTTTTATTTTAACCCCTTTAATTTTAGCCCATTTAAGATAAGTATGTGGACGCATGAGCATTTAAGTATTTTTAGTAATGGTCTTGGAAAAACTCTGATGTGGTATGTTTTATTGTTTGGCTGTTGGGGTCCGCTCCTCTAGCAGAAGAAATGTGGATGGAGGTTGGCTAGCTAATTTATTTTAAACAATGTAGGCCTACTATAAAAGTTTTCTTTAGTAACACAATACAGAATGTAAGAATCTGAGTATGCTCTAGTTACAATCAGCTCTGGGCTCAAGAGACACAGGTACAGTGCAAACAAATAGGGGTTTATTACCCAAAAGGTGTAGGGGCATACAGCATATTTAAAATACAAGTTGCAGCCTTAAACTGAGGTCCATCAAGCAGAACTTCAGAAATATATATATGTATACAGAGAGAGAGGGAGAGATGTTCACCAGTAGGCCAATTACTACGGCGTCTGCCAAATGCTGTAAATGTAAGCGTGGTCATGTTTGTTTTTACGATAAAATGCTTTTCATTTAAATATTATTCATGATTATCTCATTATAGTTATCTATGTATTCATGATAAACACCCCTCTCATATTTAATGTTAATCTGCTTTAGATAAACATTACACATTGATAATTTGCTTTGCTTACATAGCTGGTAGCATACAGTATACAGTAGCCTAGCCTACAGGCCATACATATAATGATTATATCATTATAATCATAATTGTAAAGGTAGGCCTCTCTCTCTCTCTCTCTCTCTCTCTCTCTCTCTCTCTCTCTCTCTCTCTCTATATATATATATATATACACACACACACACACACACACACAGTATATTTACAGCACTGTATATATCCAAACAAATCTATATATCTATATATAAAAAATATTATTGGAAACTGTACAACCGGAGCCGCCACCGCTCCCCCGGTCGAGCGGTGTATTCAGTCAACGGCCAACGGCAGTCCACAAACGCAACGCACCCTAGCACGCTACGAGAGTTTGCTCTCCATTCTGTTTTGGTTTCTCATTACGCTCGCCTCCACTCTCTAAAGTCACAGAAACGGGTATGTAAATTTAGTTTTACAATAAACCTCTTGAGTGAGTAATGGCAGCTGAAAGACATCCCAAAGTTACATTACCCTAATGCGCCGTTTCTTAAAAAGCATCCAGTATATCCACCCAGTGACATTCGTGTAATGGCAGTCTGACACATTCATGACACAGTTACCTCGTTTGCGGGCCACATTATTTTGGCAGAATTTAACCTTTTATTCTCGAGTGATCTAGATTCATGGATAATTTTCATTTCACTTTGATAGAAATTCCTATAATTTCATTTGAGCTGATAATGGTAGGCTACTTGTGCAGTCATGGCGATCATACACAAATAAATGGTCTCATTATACTTATTTCTATTTTTCATTTTTATAAAGTGTCGCATTTATTTTATTTTAAGATGACTTTGTTTAAAGAACCAGTTGCCACAAGATGGTAATGTATGCTAATTAAAACGCTGGGAAAAGCAGATTCCTTGTAAATTGATAACATATTATGTAGGCTACTAGAATTGATCAGGTAATGAATGTAATAAATGCGATGACATTTTTATTTACGACGGTTGGAACGCAGCACACAGCTGCACAACACTTCCCATAATGCATTGTTTTACAATGTTCGTTGGTAGCATCCTTGGGCTGTCTAACTTGTAACTTGCAAGTGTACGTGAGCGATGTTGAAGCACAGACACGGATATTGCTGCTTGTGGTAACATTGCATTCTGTAGACTAAGCATGGGTTTCATAAAAAGCTTCGAATTATATGGCTGACATTTATAGAAATAGTGTAGATGAGACTTTGCGATAGAAGCTGCTAGTGTCAAGGACCGTGTGCCAGATAAAGTACGCACGATGATCCACAGCAGTAATGACAGAAATGACTGCTGTAGCGACGCTATGAAGGCACTGCATCAGTGTGAACTTATACAGAACATGATCGACATTTCCATCTACAGTTTGCAAGGTCTAAGGACAAAATGTGCTGCATCCAACGATCTTACCCAGCAGGAGATTCGTATTTTAGAGGTAATTGTTCCAACACGTTTTAAGAGATTTAGTTATTTTTAAGTGTGGCAAACGCTATAAAATGCAACACAGGGTGACAAGTTGGGCTTGTATCCTGTAAGTAGCCACTATTTTTTTTAATTCTAACTATTTCAACTCTTAATTTATTCACATTTTAACGAACATGTGCCATTTTAAATGTGAAAATTGATAGGATGTAACTTTTAACAATCATAGCCTACTATGACAATTTTTTGTATACATTTGTTATTTATCTTGTGACGTTTTATATTTTGACAGATAAAATCATGATGGTGTGACGTTTTCGATTCATGCTCAGATTAAACCAAATTGAATAAATCAGACTACCACATACATACAATACATTAAAGTATTGAACAAAAACCTTTTGTGTGTTAGAATTATGCTACATCCTGGTGTAACCGAACACATTACAAAGCCTTGAACCAAATGATCACTTATCAAATCATTACAATTTTAAAATAAGTTACTTGGTGCGTTCCAAGCATCATAACAATCTTGAGGTAAGCTGTGCCTATGGCTTTTCTTTTCCCTTGGGGGTGGGAAGAGCACTAAATCTTTGTGTGTATCTTTGTGTTACAAGACTCTAAATTTAGATGTCTTTCCCTCCTACCATTCTCAGAATGGCCTGTTAAGCAAGAAAATCAAATGATGTGCAAAGAGTGAGGAGAAAATGAGGAAGGACTAGATTAGTGTCTCGTGTCTATCTGACTGTAGATAATGTTTACATTATAATTGATTGTAGTTCATTTGTCCTGTCCGGTTTAGATCAAGCTTCATTCGTGCTTGGTATGTTTATTTTATTTAAGTAGACTATGTGTGGAAGAGGAAATTGTGTGTTGTTAGTGTTTAGGTTCTGAAGTAGTGTTTATAATCGGGTACAACATCGTGATAAATGCTTCTGAACCTAAGCAGGCATCTTACTTGATATGTTTAACCAGCAGTCAAAACAAAGACGGGCATTTACTTTTTGTTCAAAACTGGCACACATTTGTTACAGCCACGTTAGACCCCACAGCTGAGGATGTTCAAATCAGCCCTGATAAAATCTTGACGCTTCAGGAAAACCCCTTTGTGGCTTCTAGGGGTTTTCTCTCTGCTTGATTTCTTGCTTTCTCCTTTCATTTCTCTTCCACTGTGTTTTTTAAAAAAAATGATATTTCTGACCTTTTGGGTGTCTTTTGCATTTACTGTACCTTTTTGTGAACTAACACTATCACACTCATCTTTAGCAACAAACTAGGACTGTATAAAATTCCTGATCTTAGTGTTGACGTCTAGCTATCTGGTGCAAAACGCACAATACATGTATGCACACGAAAATGTAAAACGTCATTTCAACAGTTTTTACCCTTTTTTTTTTTTTTTAACCCTTATGCTGACATCAGCGTTTCCATGACTGCCGTCACTGCAGAAGTGATAGTGATGTGAAGACCAACACCCATGCATAGGCTTGATGTTTCTATACAGTTAATGGAGATTATTTATAGAACATTCTGCCCATTGGAAGGGAAGGGCTGATGGTAATACCTAAACAGACATGAGGCTGACCCTCTTTGACTAGGAGTGCCTTAAAGGATAGGTTTACACTTTTAGTGACTCTCCTGTCTGACATGTTTTCATGGTGCATAGCACAACATGGTGCCTAGCACAACACAATAAGAAACGTACCACTCGGCTAACTCTTCTCACTGGGCTTATAATGTAGTTCAATGAGCAAAAAATAAGCCTTCAAAAACCATGATAAATTTCCTTTTGAAAAAGTAGAAACTTGCAGTATAGTCAGACATGCCATTTAATGTTTTACAAAAAATAAATGGTCACATACTATGATTTCTATCAGGCTTTTCCTTAAAGCTCTAAGAAGCCGTCATGAGACGACACTGATTCGACAGAGGTCGACTCGCCCTGGGGAGGAGCGGGTGATGGCGTGTTGTCTCGAGAGCAACTGAACCATACAGACTGCAACTCTTTTGCATGTTGACGAGGGCACGAGTGTGTAGGGTATAAACTGTATTATTATAATTATATTAAACCAACCAAACGCTACATTTCATCTATGCAGGTAACACCTTAGAAGAAAAGAAGAAAATCTAAAGCCTAATGCTTTTTATCTTGGAGTTGCGATGTAAGTGGTTCATTTATACATTTTTATTTGATCATGATAATACATACAAATTTCTACTGGTTCTTTGGATAGAAACAATGCAAACAAAGCCAGCAGCATTTGTGTCTGTGCTTGTAGCGCTGGTTTATTTATTGAAAAGTAGTAGCTTTTATAGAAATGCATGTAAATGCAAATTGTACTGTTTTCATCTGAAACAATTTCCTTTCTTTGGTCCAAAACGCATGATATATCATACAACCTATTTCCAAGCTGTTGTCAAGCGCTGTAGAATGAAATGATAAGATAGGTCTATTTCACAAAAAATGTAAATTTATCCTTTCTCTGCTCTTGTAGTCTGCACTTTCTCCTTCCCCTCTCGAATTCCACTATGCTGTAATTTGCTCGTTGCCAGCTTTGGACGTTCCTTGATTCAACATGTTGATTCGGTATTAACAGCCACAAAAGTCTACCTCAGCACAGCGGTACTACCAGTAGAGACTTCGATCTGCTTTGTATAGTAGACACATTGTTTTTTAGGAACAATGGAATCGTTTAGCTTTATATTCAGGAAAGCTAATGAGTTGAGGATCATATATCGCGATATTTATTTTCGCGATATACTAAATCGATTTCCAGATCAAAAATCGATTCTTTAAAAAAAAAAAAAAAAAAAATTTTGTTGGAAGATTCTCGTTTTAAACGGTGTGTGAACTACAACTACTAGATGTCGCAGTATGGCTAGTTGCCTAGAACTGATGGCCCCCATTTCTGGCAGAATGAAATTTGGTTGCAACATGACAGACGCAGCTGACAAAAATTACAGCAGCTCCTTCCTTAAAAATATAAAGCCGATGTGTGGTATTTCAGCTGTTTTTATTTTTTACTATGTGGAATATTGCAATATATCGCAATATGTAATGTATCGCAATTTATCGTGATATGATCGTATCGTGATATGATCGTATCGTGATATGATCGTATCGTGACCCTTGTATCGTGATATGTATCGTATCGTAAAGTCCTTGCCAATACCCAGCCCTACCAATCAGGGCCTCTTTTCACTCCTTTGTCCAGCGGCCTCTCAATCACATGAATGCGCACAAACGGCTACAACAGGTTTGTCAATGGACTTCGCAATGGCAGACCAACGGGCTCCAGAGGGAGGGAGCAGAGGAGGAGGAGGAGGGGGTGGGTTTTTGGGTTGTTTATTTTTAAATTTGTACTCTTTCATTACTTTTTAGATAGCTCTCATTGCTACTCTCAAATCCTACCTAGAATAGCTTTAAAAAAAATTAAGCTATTTGCATACTAAGTACATATGAACATTTTAGTCCAATTTCCCCATGAGGTTTGCGGTGCCACAATTATCTTATGACTTTTTGAATTGTGTGCACGGGGATGCTATTTAAGAAGTTTAAGTTTGTTGTATGTTCTTAACTTTGTGTCTTTATTAAAGGGCCCCTATAGTACAATGTATTGAAATTCCTCTGACACATAAGAAAAGCATGTCGGATATGACTTCGGGCATGACGTAATTTCTACATTGTAACCAATCGTCTCTGATCTATCCTCCCACCCCCAGTCATAGCCAATTAAGTTAGGGCATGTTTAAAATAAGTTTTACTAAAACACAAATTTAAATAGAATGTTAACCTCAGTAGTAGTAGTAGTAGTAATAGTAATAATAGTAGTCTCGCACTACTATCTCGCGATGCTATCGTATAAAACATCTGGGTACATCGGTGAGACAATTTTGCTTATGTGGTAGGGGGCATATGTAGGAGTTTGACATATTTAAACCAATCCAACACCTTGTGGTCAGAATAGGGGCAGTGATTCAAAGCAGACAATGTAGCTGGTGGTTCATGTCAACACAGTCCCACCGGCAACAATCTCATGGCTAGAGAATGGCTATATCCCCGTAAATGTTATGAAGTTAAGATCATACAACAAACTTAAACTTATTAAAACTAGCATCCCCGTTCAAACAATTCAAAAAGTCATTATAAGCAAATAACATTTACGAGGCTGCATGTTACTTTTGTGGTCCAATGAAGGGGGACAAATCTGCAGTAAATGAGCCTGGAGCCAACACAGTGCTAGCAGTAAAGATTTGGCAGCTACGTTTGTGAACTCACAATTACAATCCATCCAACGATGATATCAAATACCTTAAAAGTTCCCACAATATACTTCTGTCTCATTGTGCTGTAGGAAATTGTCCTGATACAGTATGTGGCCTTTAAATGCTTGTGCCGAGTGTACTGAGAGTCACCCAGCTACCATTTGAGAAAATAAACAGTGTGACGTGTGTGTTCTGTCGCCTTCAGGAGAAATTGACAACCTACATCTGTAAGCAGTTGCAGTGTAAGCACAGAGTGCCAGAGAGGCAAAGGACAGCCATATTGGATAGCTACCCTAGACTTGCAGACTGGCTCCACACAATGAACCTCAAGCCACAATTCATACAGGTTAGTGGCTGTTTGTTGTGAACTCAACTAACCTTTAACAGGGTTACTTGAGTGAGGGTATATCACAATTAAAGCATTTTAGTTATAATTCTTCAAATTGTATCTAATACTTGACTCTTCTACCTATTTACTTAAACTAAACTATAAACTATTTCTCCGCATTTACAAATTGTGATTACAATATTACAATGCATCAAATATTTTTGTTGTAATCTTTGACACTTTTCCTACTTCATGTTTTTTTTTCATATAGGAGGAGATATATTGTAGTTAAATACATCTAAACTGTCCTGTTTTTGCAAGTATGTTTCAAAATGTAATTGCAAGTTTTCTGTGGCTTGCTAGGTCTAAGGCCAGCTTAGTTTACAAAACTACATTTAGTGTGGAGAATGAAATAATTTCATGAGTAACCAAAGCCCTAAACAATAATTTTTTAGCACCTTAGCTAAGTCTGGCTATTATTTAGGGCTGGGTGGGGATGTGTGCTATTCACAGGTTAGCAGACCTCGTGTTTTGAATAGTTCAAGCTCAGGCCAAAGTCCCTTATGTGATGAGCACTCACCCAAACTGTCCAAAAGCTGCAGAATGTGTTGAGTCAGCGGGTGTGCAAGCCTCTCTCTGTCCCTGCCAAGCTTGCTATTTATACACGCCCATTCCAGCTTCTGCGCATACCCCACACACACACCAACATGCACACTCAACAGGGTTTCGCAAGATATGATACACCAACACGCACTTGATGGTACCTATTCTGCGGTATCATGCTAAACTTTTATTTAGGTGAATGACCGACAGGTGGACTGAGAAAGCAACAGGTGGACTGTTGTGGCAGACAGCACAGTAAAGGTCACAGTGAATGTGACTTTGTGAAGACCAGCTTATGATATTGTTTGGAACACTAAGGTAGGGCCGTGTCATGTGAGAAATTATTACATTTTGTTGCGAGAGATATCTTTCTTTTGGTTATGTTCTATTTTATTTGCAGAAACAGAGTGTGGATATTTGCATGTGCCTCACAACCAAACAGAATTGCAGTGCAGGTTTTGTCAAAAGTAGTTCTTCTCAACTGAGGGATTTAATTTTTTTTTATGTTTCGTTTTTTGGAGACAAAACAATTCTCCTCAGGTATTATGCATATGTACGCTACATATGGAAATATCCTGCTCAAAACGGGAGGTTTTGAAATACTTATGAAATTGTGTAATGATGCCCAATACACTTAACCTTAATAAATTTACATTTTTATGTATACATCACACAATATTATGTGTATAAATTATGCAAGCCTGCTCATGCCTTCTTTCAACCCAGACCTTATTAAAATGTTGTTTCTGTATCACAATCTCACACATTTTTTGTTTTATTATTGAGAAATGTACCACCTATTCAAATTCTACGTTTCAAAATATTGCCTTACCATGCCTTCAAAAACCCAGATGAATCTGTTTTTAAAAATGTAAGACGTGTCCTTATATCTTTTACTTTATATCTTTCTATTAGGTTATATTCCTCAGCTACATTCACCGGAAACAGGAAGTTGTAAATGGGAAGTAACCTGCTGTATCCTAGCAAACTGTTGACACACGTTGACGCATGTCTATAGCCGACTGAAATTTTGCTTTTTTGGAATAGATGATTTGCCATGGCTTTTAAGGCTTGATTTGTTGCCCATTAAACTGCATTATAACCTCAGTATGGTAGTTTTTTTTTAAATACTAAAGCAATTGGTGAGGTTGTGCTACACCATTATAAATGATGGGATTTTAATAAGGTCTAGGTTGAGAAAAAAGTGAACATGCTTTAAATATACGAGGAAACAATTATGTGATTCAAGACTGTTGCAATTCCAGGTCAGATTACATTGCAAGCCTGTCTTAAGGAAGCCCCCCTCCTCCCCCGCTCTGGACAGTCCAGGAAACCTGTACTGTTTAGGAGGGGAAAAGCTATGGGTGCAGAGGAAGTAGGGGATTTCTGGTGATTACAAATGTAGCTTGGCTACCACTGTCTTAAGGAAACATAATAATGGAAACTCAAATAGCTGCATTTGTGAAATTCACTGTGAATAACTTAAAATAGTGTAATAGAATAGAAATACACTTCTAACCTGGGTGCTGTGTGGCTGGCATACCTCTCTACGACTCACCCTCAGCTCTCATACGCTCACACTGTTCTGTTCTGCTGACAGTTGGGTTTCATAAAACAAAAGACAAATAAAACATAAAGCTGGGACTGGAATTATGGGTTCTGGGGGTGCTGTGACACAATCGAGCAGTGTAAGTGTAAGTAACCTGATTGAGTTAGTAGATTATTTGCTACCCTATCCCTAATGTGGGCGTGTATAAGTTGAATGCCACCAATCGTTGACTTAGCATGGAAGACTTGCCGACAGAGGGAAGGGAGAAGGAGAGACAAAGGCAAGAGGGAGGGTTAGAAGGAGGAGAAAACATTTGGATCGTCCAACCAGGAAGCATTTTATACCTCTGTATGAGTGTGTGTTCTAGCAGTCCTGGTACTCCCCGGATTTCACAACACTCCCCGGGATATGAGAACTTGGTGTACACCCTTTCAACAATATGGTACGTACCAGCATTTGCTATTTATTTTTGTGCTCTAACAATTTGTTAGGCACACTAAAGGAAAGACTGGGTTTAGGAAAGTCATTTTTAGTGGCTAATCGATTCTTTTTATCACTTGTTTCCTTGTTTCCTGTTGGACAAATATATTGTTTTTGGCATTATTCCCAGATGAATGGCCAATTATAAATAGCAATTCTGGAGAGTGATAGGACCTCATGTTAGTGGATTTATACCGAAGTAGAGTGTATTCAGCTGTGTGCAGATTTTGAATTTGGGTTAGGTGGAAGTATATTTCTAAGAGATTTCACTTTGTGTTTATATTGTTGTTTTTCTTGTTTACCCACACTAGGTCTTATGTTGACCTAGTGTGGGAGTGGGGGGTGTGTTCACATGTGAAGTCTGAAATTTGTGTGAGGTTGTTTACATTGGAAGATAACAGTATTCCAAAATAGATTATACATTTTTTCAGATTTACCCTTTGTGGCTTAAGGAAATGTTCCTACTGTTCCGTCCCCTTTTCCCCCCCAGCCCTATTTTATAGTCCTGTCTCCTTAATTCGAAACAGTCGGCAGATTCTGTCATTGTTGATCTTACGTCACCTCTAAACTTGACCAGCCTGGGCATGCTCAGACACCGCCCAGGTGTTGGTATGTGTCAGCTCTTAAATGACTGTAAGCTTTCGGCGTGTCTTGTTGACCTTACTCCCTTCACTTTAGGTTTCATACAATATCCCCACACACACACTGAATTACATGAACATCTGCTTAATGTGATAAGATTTGTTTGCGAACCCTACTCAACAGATGTTTTAAAGAATTTTTTTTTCCCGTGATAAATTGACATTTTATTGATATTAGTGTTTTGTCTAAAATCCCCTTCACATCTTTCGGTTGAGAGGAACTCCTTTTAAACAAAAGCCGCACCACTGTTGTGTCTTTATGTGCATCTGAGGCACAAAGCACATGCGTGGAAATTCCCATGCAGCATGTATGTTGTTTTTTGATCTTTGATGATCCTCTTGTGGCCAAAAATAACAGGATGCCATTTTGAGTCAAGGTTGTGTGAAAAAAAAAATAGATTAGATAAAATATGAATTCCTCAGCCAGTATCACTTCAAATGATGTGTATGATGTATAAGCTTTTAGGTTTCATATCCTGCATGTTCTGTAGCATAACTGTCTGTACGTGTCCAATTTTATGACTTTCTATGAGGTTACAGTATCACTGTCTACTGGCCAACTCATCTGACCCCTGAGATAAGAAGTTCCTTACTTAAGTAAGTGAATGTGTTTCAAAGCAGGCTGTCACTATCATCACACAATGGCTTTAAGTAATGTTCATGGGTCTGTGTTAACCTGCGAGCAAGTTTATTTGGCTAGGTTGTTATGGCTTGCTTTGTGATTGAACTTTTTTTATTTTTTATTTAAAGAAGCAGCAGGCTATTCTGGAGAATTGAGCAAGAATGAGCAAATATTTGAGAGTACCACCAGGACATCAGATATTATCAGATTTGATCAGATTTAAATAGTTGCAAGAAAGTGTTCCCTCCCTGTTCCTGCCAATCACATTGACTTGAATGACTTTGTACACTTTGTAGTTGGAAAAACTCATCTTCAGAAGGCATGATTGTGATTAGTTAATATTTGATTCATATTGTGTCGCTATCAGTGTGGACTATCGATTCATAAATAATCATCTGGCCTAAAATATGTTACCATCTGTATCTCTTATATTACAAGCCAACAGCAAGAGTGCAATAAAATTCCAACCTCACCTCAAAAACATGGCAATGCGAGTTCTGCTGAATGTAGTTTAGCAGTATGAAATATCTGGGGTTAAATTCTAATTATCCTGAGATATTTACATTTACATTTAAGCATTTAGCAGACGCTTTTATCCAAAGCGACTTACAATTAGTAGCCTACATTTGTTAACAGCATTATGTAACAAGGTCACTTCACCTATTCATTTGCACAACATTACTCGAAAGTGTATCATTCGCTCCTCAAAACAGTTAATATTTACAACCCTAATATTTACTTTGCACTACAAAATGCTTAACATTCTTAGTGCTTATCTAGCAGAGTAGAAAGAAGGATTTTTATTTAAAAAAATTGTAATTTAAAATTTTCAAAGGGAGGATAGAATAAGGATTGTTAGTGGGATTAATGCTAGGAAGTAGAAAGATCGGTGGCCGAGGTACCGATATGAATTCTGAAGAGGTGGGTTTTAAGTCTCCTGTGGAAGATTGATAATGATTCTGCTGTTCTGACCGCTGCAGGAAACTCATTCCACCATTGTGGCGCCAGGACAGAGAAGGGTCTGGACTGAGCTGCGCAATTCTTACGCACCGATCGTAGCGACGGAGGTGCCAGTCTGCCAGTCGAGGTGGTAGATCTAAGTGCTCTGGCT
>JAOEHI010037374.1:0-22816 GCA_025447815.1 Percopsis transmontana | reverse complement strand
TGTTAAAGGCAGAGCTGAAATCCACAAACAGGATCCTGGCGTAGGTTCCTGCGGAGTCCAGGTGCTGAAGGATGTAGTGGAGGGCCAAGTTGACTGCATCATCTACAGACCTGTTGGCTCTGTAGGCAAACTGCAGGGGTCCAGGAGGGGGGTCGTTAGAAACATATCCCTCGAAAATGTGCGTCAAATGTCATAACTCTAGGTTGGAATTTTGATTGTTTCACAGCAGCCAGATACACTTGTCAGCTAAAGATCTTAGTTTATAGATCCTATGATATTTAGTAATGATTTGCACATGTGGGTTTAACAGTGTATTCCCAGTCCCAAAAGAAATGTTGTATATTGTATATGTACTTTTGAGTACGTTGAGTTTGAAAACCTTTTAAATACAATTACTGTAAATACAATCATTCTGGTGATCTGATGATTCTGCACTAAATTCCATGCATGCATTTTTTAAATCAAGTCATTAATTTTGCAAACTATGAACTGTGGTAATATTTCTAAAGAAGGCTGTACGTGCAGAGAATGACTCGATGGTTAGCGGTGTTATTTTTTCAAGCTGTGTAAATGAGGGCTTAGTTATTATTCATATTATGTATTCATAACAAACAAAAAATAGGGCTACATTTTCTGAAGTGCTTTTGCCTATCAATTTAAAGAGGATGCTATATGAATTCAAAATGTAGTTAATTCCAAAAACTTTTCAGCCTTTACATGGAAGGAAGTATAGTAAGGTACAGTAAAGACATCATACGTTTGGCACACCACAACTTAATTTGTTTATTTGGTGAGAACGGTATTAGTTGCGTTATTGTAGCATTAGAGTTGAATAGTTAAGCTGAAATCCTAAAAGGTTTAAGAAGTAGGCTGACTGGTGTGAGAAGAAATTAGTTTTGTTTTAAATTGTTTTTCAATGACACATTTCACTTAACCTCTATGACATTAATGACATTATTTAGTTAGGAAATAGATGCCCACATCAAATCTGTGTAGAAAATATTGACACTTACGTTTGTGTGTATGTTATTTTCTGGCCATTATAGAAGCAGGGCAATACAAAGAAGCACCCTTCCACCATGAACACTCGTAGGAGTGTGTGCATGTGCAATCGTGTCCAATCATGTGCTTTTCATTGAAAACCAACCACAATGCTGGCATAACTCTGTCTGAAAGCTGCACATCGCTGCAGGACAAGGGAGTTTGCCTTGAGTTGAGGCTTATATTGACACATTACATTGACATATAGCAGTGTCAGCTCTTACAATAAGGAATGGTTATCATTTCATCTGAGATTTGCTTGCAGCACAATATAATTCTAAGATACTATTCAGCTTTTATGTTCTGTGTCAAAAATAATATAGACGGGATTTATTTTCCTTAATTTCCGTGAGATTTAATTGTTGGTGATATCACATAAATCCCTATCCAGGTATTCAGAGAACATTCATTAAATCAATCATGCACATAGGTTAGACTACTTTCTCTGTACTGCTGCCACTGCTAAAACTAAATGACAGCAGCACAGATAGCAGATATAGACAGATTGTATATTTTTCATATGATGCTGTTGACTTTTCTTGATTTTAGCAACAACAGTTTAACTAATTCCATTCCAAGTAGGCCTATATAACTGACATGTCTATATGATTTACGGCTTGCAATTAACGTCAAAATTAACTCGTCAAAACAAGTTTGTTTATGGCAAATGTAATTCTAAAAATCCCAGAACTGCAAACACATGAATATACTGTATTTTGCCCTACACATGGCAATGCTAACTGGCTGATCAGTCTGACCTGTGTTACTAGCTAGATGTGCGTTGTCAAGACCAATGCAAACACTAAGTGAGAATATGGGAAATTACAATATGGCAGATTTGGAAAGAAGAAAAAAAGATAATGCTCCATACAGTACAACAGCAAAATGGCGGCCCTGTCTGGTCACAAGCATAGACTGTATAAATAAGTGGACAAACCCTCCCAGATTTTCTGAAGAACGGGTTTGAAGCCAAGCGGGAGTCTGACACTGCCATCTTGGCAGTGTCAGACTCCCGCCTAACTTCCGGCTATGTATAATGAATGGATAAATTGATGGCTTAATATTATTTCAACTGATGAGTTATATAAAAATTCACTCCTCGTACAGTTTTTGTACCAGGCTGTAAACATGTTTATTTCTGCTGTAAAGTTGGACATTTTAACATAACTTGCTTTTAGAGCCAGCCTCAAGTGGCCATTCAAAGGAACTGCAAGTTTTGGCACTTCCTTATTGGCTTCATTTCTAAGAATCGAATCCTGTGTCTTGGTCACAAGACACAACTGTACTCTGTGTGTCTTCAAATTTTTAATTATTTGTTTTGCCTCTGCGAACACACGTAATTAGATTTTGTTTGAAGCATTCTGTGGACACAAAGAGTTAATTCAAGTTCAATATTGCTCTATGAAAATGTATCACTGTAGGCTATATATGAAACAAACTAAATGGATTAGACCTTGCTAGATTTACTGTGATGATGCATGCAGAACCAAAGACCCCCTAAGTACGCCCTACCACAGCTAAATAAAATCACAGAGAGAATGCAACCCTTCTCTCAGGCTATCCAGTGCTGACAGATCAATGGCAGTGGGCTTATTTAGCCTGACAATTTAAAGGATCAGAGCAGGCAGATGGTTCAGTATGTTAAGAAACTCCATCAAGCTAAAAGGAACACAATTAATGGATTAGAACACCCACTATTTTTTCATGTGCTACACTACATTTTCCTGCAACATTTGAAAAACAACAAACCTCACCGTGGACACTAAAGGAGTAGTTGGGTGTACATTTGAATTTACTGTGTGTGTTGCCTCTGTATGTGTATGTGTGTGTACCTGTATGGGAGTAGGACAAAAGAAAAAAGGGGAGTCGGGTGGAGGTGTGTGTGGGGGGGTGTTTGTTCAGGCATGTCCATATAGTGTATACTATTGCAAAATCTTGTGTGAAGTGCATAACTCATTAGGTCGTTTACAGTGGGTGCATACAGTTTTAACTGGGTGAAAGAGAGAGAGAGGGGAGAGAATGTTTAGTACTGTGTATTAAATAAATGTGTTTTTTTACCTGCTCAATTTCTGCTGTTGCTGTTTACTGCAACGTGATAAGGGTCAAACATGCAGGTCCGTGGGAATATATGCTTTGTATAGGTCTATATAGTGATATGCCCATTGTTTAAAAATGTGGTCCAATTTTGATGGGGGCATACAAATAATTGCACATAATCCATGAATAAAAACAAAACAATACATATAAATACCATAGCCTGGTTGTATAAACTGTAACCTAAACTGTAGCCTTATTTGTCTTTTTAAATGTTGCTATTTGATGAAACTGAAGAAAAGCAAGGGGTTTGTGTAATACTGCTCTGACTAATACTAAGATTTGTTTAGTGTTTGTTATTGACCGACTTCAGAGAATAAAAGTCCTGCTAGGTTTTCCTTCTGCATGTTGACCTATTAACTAGGTGATTTCAATTACAGGGACTAATACATAAAATCTCCTGGGTAAGTGAACAAGCAGAAGGACAACCTGGCAGGACCTTTACTCTCTGAAGTCGGAAATTCACCCACACACCTCAGCACCGCACCTGCCCTCAGTTCACCAATCACTCATCATGGGCACATGTGGGGAGAGTATATATGTGGGGTGGTTAGATATGTGACACTGTCGGTCATTGTTTGCACAATTGTATGTCTACTGTGAGCCAGGCTAGCCCAGAGGCTTGTTATTATTAAAACGCCAAGCTGTGACTCGTGTTTTTCACCTCATTACGAGTGTTCTTTTTCCCGTTCCGTTCGTTCCGTTCGCGCCTACACTGAACCCAAACACACCTTACAGGATATTGACTTTAAAGCCATGACTTTATATCAAACCCTTGGGTCAGAACTAAAAAAGCCCAAGCATATATTTCAGTGTTCAAGGTCATATAAAGCTAAAAGCTTGTATTTGTATAATTATTTATTTATTTACATGCATTTTACATTACCTTCCACTAAGTTAATCCCCAGGGTAGTTGGAGGTATTTGAATTGTGTGAAAGCGTTGTCTGAAAGTCATACTTACGTCATAAATCTGTGCCTGTAGTGAGATTAATTTTGAAAGACTGCAAAATGCTGCCAGCCTGATGTTGCATGTGAAGCTTGAGAGAATACAGTGCTGTGGACTGACTGCCCTTAAGCATTTATGAAGTTGTAAGACTAAAATATATAAATATATATTATATATATACTGTAGAATAGTCAAGGGAAGCACTGCCATTTTGGCAGTGTAAAAGGTTTTCTCGTGTGCTTAATGAGATAAAGGTAGTGACAGAGAAATCCTGATTCATGCTAGTGTGGAGGGTGGTGGACTCTAGTCTAATCTATAGAATGTGGAGGCACTTAGATGTGAGCAGGAAAATGCCTTTAGTCAGAGGAATCATTTTTGCTTGCATGAATAAACATGGAAATGCCATTAGTGAGGCTAGAAACCATATGTCTCTCTATGCAAAGCACTTGAAAAACAAATTCACGGCTTTTAGGGGTGATGGGCCATTTATCTAGAAATAAAATGGCTTGGTGGGGAAAATGGTAGGTGATGGTGGTACCCTTAATGGAAGACAATTTAGGAAAATATTGGGGGTTCTTTATGCCAATCCTTACATATTTCCTTGGAAAACAAACACCTTCCACAGTGACTATGACTGTTCTATAAAGAACACAATTAGTAATTTAACAGAAGCTTTAAACAGCTTTTAAAAAGAGCTGGTATAGGTGTTAGGCATCTTGCTCAAGGATGCTAACAGGTAAGCTGCAATGTCAATTCCCAACCTTCTAAACATTTCCGTTGTTGTTATTTACATCAGTGTGGGGGAAGTTACTCAGAAAATGTAATCCATTACTAATTATCAGATTTGTAACTGTAATATGATTACCAAAAAGGAGACAGGCCTAATCTGTTACACTGACTACTGTGTTAACAGGAAAAGAAAACTGATTATGAGTTGTTACTTTGTTACTTTGTAACAAAGGTTGAAGCAAGCAAGGCTTTCACACTTTCAGTATTATTATTACCCATAAACTACATTTAACTTTTACACGTTCTTCGAACTTATTATATAGAGGAAATGCACATCTATATTTTAAATTGCATTTATCTATACCAACAAGCCTGTTTGTTGATATTAATAAATATGCATGGTCCACAACAATACAGTAGTAGCAGATGCTTACTATTTCTCTACAAGTGAGTACTAGTACACAGCATATATAGTATATATATATATTTATTTATATAGGCCTACAGCCGTAAAAAAAGAGACCACTGCATCTTTTTTTTTAAATATAATAATATAGCTAAATATATATATATGAGTGTGTAGTTTAATGATTTATATAATTGATTCTAATGGATTCTAATAGATTATACTTCATTTATTATCAGCAAGGATGGGCAATTTGTATTATAACTAAATGTGATTAATTGCAAATAGGCCTATGTGATTGTTCCCATGGTAATTATGTTGTTAAAAAAATACCACGTTTGAATTTATTCAAATGTATTTCATGTTTAAATTTACTAGTAAATATACTAGGCCTACTTTATTAATGCTTTTTCTTACACACTGCTTGCTTGACATAGGTCCTACGTGGGGATCATATTGAAGCATTGTAGGCTACTGTCTTATTATGCATTATCACTACATTCATATATGCCAGGCATGTGTGTTTGCAACAGAGCTCACCATGTGAAAGCCAATTACAATTAGCCTACAATTACATTTAGGTCATTTAGCAGACGCTTTTATCCAAAGTGACTTACAATTAGGCTACATGGTGCTATTACATGGAGCAGATAGGGGTTAGGCAATTTGCTCAAGGATGCTTACAGGTAGGCCAACTCTGAGGCTCGAACCCACGACCTTCCAGCTGGGTGTCACCTAGTCCACTAGACTATCCTGCCCCAATTCTTAGGCCACTTTATTCAAAAGGCAGAATTCGTGAAGCAGTATATTTCCCGAATGGCCCAAATAGGCTATTTGGAAATAGACTTTCTGGTGACTTCTTTTGTAATCATCGGAAAACAGTCTCCCTGCGATGATCGACCACAGGCACTGAATGGGGTGCTATGTTAGAGAACTAAAGGAGAGAGAGGTTAAGGTAAAACACTGTGCAGTCATCTTATAGTTTTTGTTTGTTTATTTTATTTATTTTTTACAGTTATTGAGGTAAACAGACACAGGTGTATCTCTTTAGAGATCCTTTTTCATGTTGTCAGACACTGATAATAACATTTATGAGCCTGTCAGTGGCAAAAACAAGCGCTTTACTTTTCTCGCCCCATAGCATTACATTGCATAGCCGTTTGACATTTGGTAACAAAATGGCACCTATAGTTGAGTTGTCCAAACGGCTTTGGCCCACATAAGGCAAAGGGTGACATCTAGCGTTCACAACCAGAAGTTTATAAATGCATACCTCTTAAAGTCACGCATTGGTCACGTGCTGCTCAGGCCTGCCTGGTCAGCTGACTCAACCCCGCTTCCTTATTTCGGTTCGCTTAGCTTCTCTACTTCCATTAGGCGCTTCGTAAACGTATTATTTAGTTATTTCGCTATAGTTGTAAAACAACTGGGCACTTTTCGTCTGCTTCTACTATATACAGGTGCAGATAAATGCTGCTTGAGTGGATGATGAACGGACACGCAATACTCTACACCGGGGTCACTTTGGCCTTCTGGAGCACCATACTGATCGTCGGTAAGATCACGTTCTACAAGTCAGAATTCTGCCATTCGCATAATTAAATATCTATATGACAGCAATAGATACATCATGCGTACAATATGCGTATTCTCCACTCATTGAATTTGTGGTGAGAATGAAGAGTTGCGTCTGACAGATATTCTGCGGTCCGACCAACGTTAAACCATTGAATAGTATTTCTTGTGTATGCAATGTTTCTTTGAATACATAAAAAAAGTACATTATTTTCCGCATTCCTAGTCCTTAATGAGAGCCTGACACGAACACCAATACTTTACGGAATATAAATTTCGTTTTCAGGTTTCAAAGCATTTCGTTATTAGATTCGGCCATTAGCTAGCTAACGTTTTCCATCTGTAACGTTACAATATTTTTTTTAAAGACACGAGTTTTACTAGAAACAAACCTGTGTCATTATATTTACCTTAACGTATGACAACATACTAATATTGCGTTGTGTGACTACAAGGTGGCTAAGTGTAGTTTGTCCGGGTAACCTTAGCCGCTTTATTAGTGTCGTTAGGAACTAACGTTACAGTAAATATCATGTGATGGTGAGCTGCCACACACAGACAATAGGGGGTTTCCTTACAATAATGTGATTCTGCAAATCTGCAGTGCAGAGCACACCTAATCGAAAGTTTGATTTGATTACTCAGACGGCGAAAGATTTAGAGGTCGTGTTATAGGCATGTAATATAGGCATTTCTCTCTCTCACACACACACGCGCACACACATACACACACATAGATAGATAGATAGATAGATAGATAGATAGAGATATAGACGTTTGTCTATATAATTTTTTTACCATGTGTGTAGAGCTGCACGTTGTTAAATGTCCATTTCACTGATTCTCTTTTAGGTATTTGCTATACAATATTTGACGTAGGATTCCGCTTTGATGTGGCATGGTAAGTTAAAAGAAGACCGCTTGCTATAGCCCAAGCTGTTACTGGGCTATAAGTTAAAATGTAGTTTATTTGGGAAATATACAGGTATTAGATCATTTTTGACACTATAGAAATGTGCAGTTTGTGATGAAAAATGAAATGAAAGCTTTCACAAGTGAAGTCTTACAAGTTGCAATTTTTTCAGGTTCTTAACAGAGACTTCTCCTTATATGTGGGCCAACCTGGGCATTAGTTTGGCCATCTCTTTGTCTGTAGTGGGGGCAGCTTGGTGAGTACAAGTAGTGCAACCTTGCTGAGCTATTATCAATAAAATATCTATTGGTATATGAGAGTAAATATTCATGAGAGTCTTGTATTTTGGTTACCAAAATGCTGAGGTGTAATAGGTATAGGTACAATTAGCTTTTTTTGATCATAATTCTAATTAGTTAGCTAATCAAACTTTTGTCTGTATGTCCTCATTAGCATTAGAATTTGCCGTGAGCAAAACTCAGATCAACATTTAAGCTTGTCTTTCAAATTTCCTCTTTTCATTGAAACTCATACTAAAGAGACTGTAAACAAGACACAGGAATAAACTTTTTGCTGTTGGCCTTTCCAGGGGAATCTACATTACAGGCTCCAGCATCATTGGGGGTGGTGTTAAGGCTCCACGAATCAAAACCAAGAATTTGGTCAGGTAAGCTCATTAAGAGAAATGTGCCAACACACTTGTCCTTACTAGCTAGCTCACTCAGAAACGCTGGCCAAACTCTAAAGCCAAAGCTTGTATATGTGTGTTTCCTTGTTGTTGCTTTTTCTGTTTGATCTTTGTGTGTGTGTGTGTGTGCGTTTTTCATTTTTTATCCTTTCCTCTCTAGCATCATCTTCTGTGAAGCTGTTGCCATCTATGGGATCATCATGGCTATCGTCATCAGTAACATGGCGGAGGTGAGTAAGATGATGGCTTGGATTTCCTACATTAATAAATAGGGGCATTACTACAGTGTACTGAAAATGGGTACAAATAAACTCCATCTTTCCTCTTCACAGAGCTTTAGTGGTACTACTCCTGATACCATTGGTGCCAGGAACTATCAGGCCGGTAAGAAAACTGCACAAGGCTACTAAGAGTATGCTATACTACACTGTACAGCTTGGTAGTGGATGACACTGTTCATTGGGAACCTTGTCAACATGCACAGTATATAAGGAGCAGGATAGTCTAGTGGTCTGGGTGTTGGACTCCCAGCCAGAAGGTCGTGGGTTCGAGCCCCAGAGTTGGCCTAGCTGTAAACATCCTTGAGCAAGATGCCTAACACCTATCTCCTTCATGTAATAGCAGCATGTAATTGTAAGTCGCTTTGAATAAAAGCGTCTGCCAAATTGTAAATTTATTTTTTTATTTATTGCAGGTTACTCCATGTTTGGTGCTGGTTTGACTGTGGGCTTCTCCAACCTCTTCTGTGGCATCTGTGTTGGTATTGTGGGCAGTGGGGCTGCCCTGGCAGATGCCCAGAATTCCAGCCTCTTTGTGAAAATCCTCATTGTGGAAATCTTTGGCAGTGCCATTGGCCTCTTTGGTGTCATCGTAGCTATTTTGCAGGTAAATCCCGCAAGCTTTTTCTGTTTTAAGAATTTGGTTAATTGATAACTATCATTCAATGTTGAGACTGTTTACAACTCTGGTTTTAAAAATTGTGTGTGTAACATAAGAAATCTACCTCACCTACTAATCATGTTTTTGATTTGGTGTGTATTCATATTAACATTTAGTTTTGTTTAGCATGTGTAGATTAATTTTCTGCATTACGATGTTGTGTCTTGTCTCTACCTTTTCTCTCCCTTTCAGTTGTGTCCTTTTCTTGTATGAGCACTTTATTTAAGATGATGAAATCTGTTATTTTCCCTTCCTTTATTGTGAGTTTATGAACTAACTGTGTGATTATTTTTCTTTCAGACATCAAAAGTAAAAATGGGAAACTAGAAGATTTTATCTATAAGCTGATAAGATTTAATGAAGACACTGCTGGAGTATAAAAATGATTATTGTGTAAATACATGGTAAATTATTTAAATGTATTTTTTTTCGTGTGTGTGTAATTGTTTTTAAGCATCATTTGCTAAAGAGTGGCTAATATGCACCCATTTGTTTTTCAGGGAATATAAGTTAATGTTGCGTTTAGGTTTTAAATGTACATTTTTCATGAATAACAAGCAAAGTTACCGTTAATATCATGCTCCCTTAGATTCAACATGGCAGGGAATGATTTGGTAAATATCTCAAGTCATGAGAACTATAATCTAAAAGACATTCCCTGAACGGTTTTGAGAAAACACTCTTCGTGTATAATGATGACATAATTGAGTATATGTGTGTATACAGAATGCTGGACACCTGAATTATTTAGTTTCTCTGCTGTAATGCATGAGAGTTGTACACAGTATGTAGATTGTAGCCCAGTCTGTCCTATTTTTGTTGTTGTTGATTTACTGTTACGTAAGTGGTCCTAATGCGGAGAACCTGAATACTGATCTAGCATAATGATCCTCCGATACCATACTGTACTTCAGTACCGGTACAGTACCGGTGCAGACTGCTCATAAGGCTCCAAAATACAGACCTGGGTGATTACGCATTCAACTGGCTTATTTTGAATGTAAATTGGAAGTATTGTTTAATATATTGGCTGTCTTCTTTAATTATATTATTAACATTCCTTAATTGAGCTAAACTTGTGCAGAACCTATTTTGTCCCAATAGTTCCGATAGTCTTTCCATGTGATTTATTTTTTTCCCCTTGACCCCAATTGTAAAACTGTAAAAAAAAAAATAATATTAAATTAAATGTATTGTGCTGCATACAGAAGCTGTATGACTATGAAGTCTGTGACCTTCATGGTGACCAGTGTGGTTTATAATGGCACTTGTATTTAACACCTGTGGGGAAACCAGGCTCTGTATGCAGTCCTATTGGCTTCAATAACTGGTTGCAATCGTATGTAGCCTACAGTATATGTTGATGTGGTGGAATGAAATTTATTGTTTTGACATTGTGTACGAGAACTGGATCTGCCTTCTGGCTTCATTAATGTCTTTAACACAAATAAAGAGTTCCAATCAATTGATATTTTAAGTTCTGAAAATTACTTTATTAAGAATTTCATTGCCCGGAACGACCCTGTGTTTTACTGTGCATTTGACAAAAAAAAACACTAGTGATTTTGTTGGGTTATAAAATGTTACGCTATTTAAAGTGCATGCCAGTGTAAAACCTACAGCAGTTACCCTTCTAAGACGAAATGACCTCGGCTGATTTCTTACTTACAGTAGCCTACACACATCCAGATACACTTGACGTCAATCAACTGCATATTGTCACAACATGCTGGCCAATACAGGTGGGCGATACGTGGAAAGGCAGCCATAGTTGTTGAGGCTTTGTAATGTATCAAACAAACTTATTTTTTGTTTTGTTTTGTGTGGTTCATTAAAAACATTTGAGGGACTAAATCCGGAACTTTAATGTACTGTATGACTCGCACTAACCAAATTTACCCACTAGATAGCGCAAGAAACCATAAGACAGGATATCCCTTTCACGAATGTGTGGGACTTCTTATCTCCAGCATACATTGTTTATGTTACAGTAAAGTACCAACACAATTTGTCAACTGACATTGTTATATCGTTTATTTAAATAACAGATAATTGTTGTCGTTGACCCAAACATTAAATAACCAAATATTAATTTCCAGGCACATGGGCCATACAAACAACAGCCATACAAAACCCAAAACCCATACCTATATCTACTTTTATGCTTCAGGTTTAGTATTTATTTATCAAACTTGTAGTATAAGTTAACCCGAGGGCAGGTGCAATACTGCTACATTCACGAGCTCCAGAGGTGAGTTGTGCTGGATTCCCTTGTGTGACAGAGGAATAAAATAAAAGGCATGTTTGGACCATATGAGCTTCCGTAGGCAGCGGAGCAGAGGAGAAAGGAACCTGCTTGCTGCCACTGCTGAGAGCATCCTTTTTGTATTCCTTCATATTATCCGCATGAAAATAATACTGGCTTAAGGAAAAAGAAGAGAAACATTTTTTCATTACTGTTTTATGGTAGAATGACGTTTAAGTTATATTTTAGCCGTTCGGCGACCGTTACAACAGTGTTTTTCAGATAAAGAGCAGGCATAGGCTGTCGGTGGATTGAAAAGCAGTTTCCTTATCACAGGGAACAACATTTTCATTATTAATATTTATACATTTTTATACTGGGATTGTGTTTTTATCTCAGATTATCTGAATATTTTTCATTTGTAGTTTTCGGCAGAGAAAAGACATGGATAGAAGAATATTCGTTTCACAACATCAAGGTAGGTGCGATATCTGGATGCTTTAGGTTACATCTACTGTAGCCTACACATTGTTTTGTTTCCACCGATTTATCCTAGATGTAGACTGACATCTGCATTTATTGATCTGGTTATATAGGCCATATGGAAATGCGGGTTTATATACTGCCCATCCTTTGTTATGTTGCACTTCCATAAACTAGCATCCGACCGCCATACTAGACTACAGACACGCGTATCTGCAGCGGTCATCCACATCGGCCACATCAGCACCGCGCAGCCGAAACAATGGTCCGCTTTGCAGGATGTTCCGTATCGTTTAACCCTGTAACACTTTCTAACTGTCACGAATTGTGGAATTGAATTTGGTCTTTGGGGGATGAAGCAAATGTCCACTGTTTACGTGCCCTGAGTATCTCAGTCCACAAAAATATCTCTTCAGCCCATGCTCGCAACACTCAGCCTACGTAACCTATTTCACGAAAGAAACGGGAAAGGAAACATGAAATGCACACTAATCAAACAAGCGTTTGTGCTGCGAATACTGACCAAACAGACTCTAATCATATCTGACACATCTCTCATTAAGAGCACAGCATCTCTTTAGGCATTGCTGTGCAGTCTTATGGCCAGTCGACTGAAACTATCTCACTATGTGCAGCAAGCACAAAATCTAGGATCTAAATGGGCTAATGACTAAAAACCGGACCAGAGTGGAATTAAATTATTTTTCTTTCTGCTAGTTTTTTTTCTGGGACCCAGTTTTACTGTTTACACTGTAGTTGTTAATAGGATAGGTGTAATTGATTGTGTTTAGTTGGTGTCACTGTCACAGAGGACTAAAATCAAACAGAACACTGTGGGTCTGAGATAAGACCAGTGAGATAAATCACTTTTTGAATATATACATACAACAGACTCTTATAATATTTTATATATCTTATAATCTATTCCATAACAACTTTGTGGTCAAATGACTGTTGACAGTAGGATCACTGCATGTTGTGAATGTCAACATACTGTATAACATCCCACAGAAGCCTTAAAGGCCTCATATCATTTCATTTTCTTTTGAAAATACTTTTATCTCCCCCCGAGCTGAAAGAGCTCAGTTTGAGTTGGTCTTGCACTTTATTTTTTAACATGCACTGACTTGATTGGCTGGGAGTGGGAGGATAGGTCAGAGACGATTGGGGGGAAAAAACAAAAAAACTGACGATAGGGGGCCTTTCAGTTACAATGTCACACAAGTCATTCCTGTTCACAGTAACCACAGTCAGCCAATCTAGAGTGCTGTTTGTGTGGCGTTAAATCCCATTTTGTGTTATCTGTGACCCACATTGTGTTATCTGTGACTGGAGGCCTGTCAACGGTGGACGACAGATCGCTGAGAGCTGGCTATAGCGGCAGTGACTTTAATTACAGTTAGCATGGTGGCCTCTCTGGATAAGACTCCATCCTGAGATTGACAGGTCAGGTCACAGTTTAGTGTGTTGTCTGAATTCCGACTGATATGTCCTTGACAAAGACAAGTTGATCCTAGGGCTTTGATCCACCTGACGATGTACATTTATTCATGCTATGTTTGTAATGAAAACAAGCATTAGGCCTATGTCCTGGTTTATGTGGCATCCTAATAATTGTTGTTATTCCTTAGTATAAGATGTTGTGTACAGTACAGTTGTGGACATCAGGTCCATTGTTATTATTCTCCACTATTTCAACAGACGTTCTAGGGGCATTCAGGGATTCTTTTTACAGTTTGGAATTCATTGTCGTAGGAACTAATTAAGCCAGACCTATTATCCTCTATTGTATTCTGTTATAACAGAATAAAGCAGTAAATGACACAGAATACAGCTTTTTTTAAACTCTGCTTTATATAGGCTAACTATCAGGTTAGTGTCTGTGTTACATATTTTATTAAATTAGCCTGCATTAGTTCAGAATCATCTGAAAATTGCAGTCTGCCCTAATTTAATTCTTTATGAAGACAGAACAATAGCTCGCAGCGACACAGAGCAAAGCCACACAGGGAAAAGACTCAGTCCGATGTTAGATAGGATAGCCTATACCTTGTTACAGCTGCATTCTATCCACATAGCTGTAACTGATGTCCACTACCCCACTATCACTTAAGCAGAATATGACCAATAATGCATGTAAAATTTCACTCAGGGTAAAGATCAAATAAATGTTGTTCTTGTATGTTTACACCAAGTTGTGCATTTATTAGACACTCATTTTGCATAATTGCCTTAATTACGCAAAATGAGCGTCTAATAAAACACTTGAGACAATGAAAAAGCTGTGCTGATTTGGAAAGGACCACTTGTAATTACTGCTAAGAGGCATATGACATAAAGTATCTTCTGATCTGAATCTGACTGTGTGTAAAGCTCTGCAAATAAACTGGCGTGTCTTAGAGAATAAACTTTTTCAATTCACTCTAAGGCATAGACATGTTGATGTCCCCCTCTGTACTTGCAGTAAATAAAACAATTAGTTTTACAATTGGCATCATCTCCAGCTCTCTACTGACAATCCTTTTACCAAAGAAGCCTTTACTTCTTTACCTCGTTGCCAAATGAGCAGCTGTATGTGAAAATACAGAAAAGAAAGATACAAGAAACAGTGAGAGAGATGGTAGCAACTTGTACATTTGTACAAGCGTGCGTGAGAGTGTAGGCTCCATGCTGGGAAAAGACAATGGTTACACAATAGAAGACTGCAGGGGGATGATATAGCACCTAATGTCTGCATGAAACGGGAAAATGCTTTGACAACACTGGGGGGTTATCAAACAGCCTCACACTGTGTTTTCGCAGTCATTTCGGTTTTTTTTTGTCAACCTTCTGAAAAATAAATGACGGTATTGCAAAAGCCATACTGGTATTCCTTTTAAATAGTATCACCTGGCCCTAACTCAGCAGCAGGAGTCTAATCTCAATGCTTGATCAGAGAAATCGGAGAGATACTTCAATCTCAAAACGGGCAGAGCCACTTGGAAAACATGCGCCGAGCACAATGATTCGGTCTGCATCTGCTGGCCTGTGGGGCTCTTTCATCCCTGCTCCTTCTGGGTTCCCCTGGTCTCTTTTCAGTTGCGCTGCGATCCTTCCTGCTCTTTTCTGTGTTGCCATTCTAGACAGTCGCCATGACACACGTACACAAACTGTTTACTGTGGCCAGTTGCAGGCTACATTATGACATTATAGTGGTCACAACAATCAATAATGCTGATGTACTTGTATCACGATCCAGATATAATAAGTCTAAACTAGAGCCAGGGAGACAAACTGACAAGGACAGGGAGATTAGAATCTCCTCTCCTCTCTGTATATTTGGAAACAGACAGACAAAGAGCGTGCACGGCAAAGAGCATGTACATAGGGCAAAGCCACACTCATTTGTGACTCCTTTCCTGTCCGCCTCTCTTTATTTTCTCCTCACCGACAGATACATGCACAGAGCTGTGTGCACAAATACCCCTCCCCCCCCCCCCCCCACCCCCACCACCACCACACACACACACACACACACACACACATACATTTCACTATATTCTGAGTCAAACACTCAGTCAGGCTTGGTTGCTATTAATTTGTGCTCCGGATATAAATTCTGCCCACATAAAGTTTATTACGCTCTGAGTCAGCTGAGGGTAAGGTGCAAAGTGGCTGTATGTAGGGTGCATGTTGTTTTCCCTTGTTTTCCCTTGTGTGCTTTTACTGTTACACGCCAGCCCGGTTTCCCATTCGTTCAGTTTGTGAGTGTGTTTGTTGCTATGCACAGTACACGTGACCCATGTTCCCCCGTCATGCAAAACCCAGTTGGTGGAACTGTCTGTTCGATCGCGTTAACGAGTGCAGAAAGGTCAGCCGTGAGGTGGAGTGGAGTATTTAATTCATTCATGACTGGCCATAATTTTATAGTGCTGCAGCAGAGATGTAATATTCCACACACTGTAAAACATGAATATATCTTCACTAGACACCCAGCGTCAGATATAGAGCTTTGTAGAAGTGTCCTGACCAACATATCAGCACACTGGTATTATTGTCCAGTTTAGACTTTTAGACTAATGTATGTTCAATTTACAATTTACAACTGATAACACTGGTGAAATTCTGGCAGAAATTAGTAGTAAATCCCATTTTTTATGATGTAATACTATGTATCATGTTAAAATCTATCAATGAATGAAACTCTAAACCATTACTGGATCATACAATATACAATTATTAATTGTGTGTGTGTGATATATTTCAAGAAGGTTCAGGCTGAGGCTCAAATTGTTTTAGGGCAACAAGGCTGACAGTTACTAGACTATGACCTATACTGTATTGATGGATACAATCTGGCAGTTGGGTGTACTCTGCAGTTTTAGCACACAGTGTCTCTATCATTCCTGTGTATCTTGTCCCAGATCCTATAGATGTACAGTGTGGTGAGCACTCAAGACACGCTCTGTCTTTATCTCGCTGTCTCTCTCTCTGTCTCTTTCTTCCTCTTCTGTCCTCCATAAAAGGTGGGATATACCTTCCATGGTGCCTCAAACCCATTGTTTTTAAAGGAAAGATACTGTGGTTGGTAGTACCCAACTTCTTAAGCAATACTGTTTTAGCTCTACAGTACTATGGGTGCACCTCTGTTTTGTCTGGCAACGAGGGAAGCGTGTCAAAATCTAATTAAGGTCAAATTAGTCCCTTAAATGACTTTTGTGATACACCAGGCATGCACTGATGTCACTTCTATAATGCTGAGCCAAAGAAAGCTCTCCAATCCACTGTCAACTGTTTAGGTTTTAGAGATGAACTTGCCTTCTGATGAATTTATAGGCTTCACTGTTAGGGTCAGAAGAGAGAAGGGCTGGCAGTGAAACTCACAGGTTTCACTGCCAGCTCATACTATCAAGTGCAGCATGGCTAATGCATTTTTGATTAGACCAGGAGGGCTGGCTTGTAGGATGGAGCACAGGGGAGCTTAGAAAGAAAGCGACAGAGAGAGCAAGAGAGAGAGAGTTTGGTATTAACTAGAATGTAATGTGTTTGGATCGTCTGCTCTACACTTGTGCTCTGTAGAAGAATTCTCTTTCCACTTTCCTTCTGCTCTGTTGGTTATAATAAGTGAATAAATCAAGAATTATAGCCTGGGGGTTTAGTTGAGAACATGTGCTAACACTGGATGCTACATAGATGTCATGAGTATGTGTGTGTCTGTGTGTGTGCACTCCTTTTGCAACAACACGTGTTGTGGACAAAGGACAATCTTTGCTCCGTTGCGTGGTTTTGTTATGATCAACGATGATGCCTCTGTGGACATAGCAGCTCCATTTAAGTTCCTTGTTCTTTGTTTAGCTGACATGCGCAGCAGATGGAAGAGCTGCAGAAGAGCTGCTCCAGGCAAAACATTTGTATAGTTCATAAGTCCCTCTGCAATTACAGTTTGACATTTTGATTCAAGGCGCCTTCATCTGATTCGAGAGCGTGGAAGAATGGGTCCCCACACTTTTTCAAAATCCTCCTTTGTTTTTTGTTTTCCCACAGACAGTGGTGAAATGGAACCGGGATTTCCTCCTTTTGAGCCCCTTCCCAAGTTTTCTTCTTTTTTCTTTGTGGGAGTTTTTTTCCTTGTCCAATTAGAGGTTAAAGTGATTAATTTCTGTGTGAAATGTGGGCTTGAGATACCCTTGTAACTGTCTGTAATTGGGATTGTGGGTTAACATTCAAGTAATAAATAAATAAATAAACATAATAAATAAACGAAAATAAGACATTTGAATAATTACAATTATTTTGTGCCCCCGCAAAAACATTTTGCAACCTGTCCGGAGAGGGGGGTGTCACTAAGAAAATGAGAATCGTCCAGTTTATCACATTGAGCCACTGTAACGACCTTTCAAAGTAAAAGTCCTCTCTTCAGTTACAGCATATGCTTGCCCAAGACCTGATGAATTATGCACCCTCACAAATTACCAGCAAGCCACCCATCTGGCAAAGCATTAACATTTTAAGATACAGATGTTGTAGATGGCTTTAACATGTAGTTCATTGGAAGTCCCTTTCTGGTACTGTGTGTGTGTGCATGTGCATGTGTGTGTGTTGTCTGTTATCTATTACATTAATGTCACAATCATTTGTAGTCAAGTACACTTAGTTGACCATTATCTTTAAAACACATATAGGCAGCATGTTATATAGGCTAGACTAGGATTTATCCATAGAAAAAAAAGGTTAGAGGACAGACTGGCTTGCACATAAATGTGTCTCACAGAATGATGTACATGCGTGTACTGACAATGTGTCTAGTGTGTCTGACAGTATAGTCTTTTTCATCTGTATCTGGCACGTTCATTCTTGGATTACAATAAAGGGAAATGCAGTACGCACTCTCAATGCTAGAAGCCAGTGTTCTAAGGCCCTGGGATGTTACAGTAACATAATTTATGAATGTGGTTCCGTGTTGCTTCCTGGGCTGTTGTTTAAGGTGAGGGTGTTGAGATGTTCCTCCCCCAGGTGAAACACGAAACAGTCTCAAAAACAATGACCATATCTCTTGCTTATTGCTTAGTGCTCTGACACCCTTCCTCCTGTGTACTCGTGTGTGTGTGTGTGTGTGTGTGTGTGTGTGTGTGTGTGTGTCTGTGTGTGTGTGTGTGTGTGTTTAGAATCAGGGATTTTACTGGGATTTGTTGGATAACTGAACAAATTGTCCAATAATGTCAAGCTGTCTAATGACAACCATTGGATAGCTTGAAGTTCTTGAACCAAAGATTCCATGCCTTTACAAGTAGCTTTAGCTTATTTGTTGTGTGACAAACTAGCTGTACTATAAGGGAGTAACAAGCTAAAATACATAGAACTCAGATATTAACACGCCCTGTTCAATTGAGTAGGCTAATCATTATGAAAATCCTAAACAAAATAGGAGTAAACTGACATTCGATGTTAGATGCTGCTCCAGTCAACATGTCCAGACTCCTTCCCAAAATACCCGTTAAAAACTCTTCCCTCGCAAAGTCCAAACTCCTGCTGCATAACACATACATATGGCTGCATAACACATACATATGGCTGCTAGTTAAACTTGCCTAGTGGAAGCCTTTCAGTAAGCAAGCTCAGTCTTAGTTTTTCAGTGTACTCCACACATTGATTAAAGTGAAGTGTGTTTGAGAGCAACAAAGTAGTTGTCTGAGCAAATTTTCAGATTCACAACAGACGGAGAGTGAAGAACGCAATCAGACTGCTGATAAAACAACAAAGTGAACTAAAAGATAACGAGGCTTTTGAGAAAATATGTAGTTGTTACAGAGAGGTGACCTGAACGCACACCTGGAAAACACAGTGTAATTTTATTTAGCAATATGCATTGTATTATCAATACAATTAGGTCATTTAGCAGACGGTTTTATCCAAAGCGATTTACAATTACATCCTGCTATTACATGGAGCAGATAGGGGTTAGGCATCTTGCTCAAGGATGCTTATAGGTAGGCCAACTCTGGGGCATGAACACCTAGACCACAAGACTATCCTGCCCCCTAATAAACACTATTTTGCCTAAAATATTAATGTCTAGCACATAGGATGGGTGCTTTAAGACAATGAACCAGGATATTCTAATAAAGACATATTATTATATGTCAGGTTTTTTTTTAACTGAGGTGTGGGTTGTTGAGACAGAGACTGACAGTAAACTTCCCTCTGAGATAGTGTTCTCTCTCTCTCTCTTTCTCATCGATCCTCTCTCATCCCCCTTTTTTTCATTTTTCTAATCCAATACTTTCTCTCTGACCTCCTGCATAATGATGAATATGACACTAATATAGGAATACTATTACAAGTGTCAACGGTCGGGACCTTCAGTGTCCAGATATCTACTAATTTTTCCTCAGCAGTGAAACCACATCTGAAACTGACAACTGACATTTTGGACCCAAACTGCTCCCACAGTGTATCTGTCAGGGAGCAGACCTCAGAGACCTCATTGACTGGTTCATGTCTTCTTTGTCACTTCCAAGCTAATGTTTGCATTTAGCACTCAGAGCTGCTGCGTGCTTTGTCCTATAGGCCTATAGGCCTGCTCCAGAACGACTCTCTAGAGAGAGAGAGAGAGTGTGTGTGTGTGTGTGTGTGTGTGTGTGTGTGTGAAAGAGAGAGACAAACACAGAGTTCCTGTGCACCTTTTTAACGTTTTGATCATCTGCCCTTTTACACAAAGAAAAAAGAAAGGATCAAGAAACTAGTTTTCATCTAGTGAAAAGTCAGCAGAGCAAAATGTCAGCAAATAAAAAAAAAAGGTTCAGATGGATTTAGAACTAGCAATTTTGTTTTCCTCCCAGAACACATTGGCAGAGAACCGTCAGTCTATCTCTGCTTAGTCAGGTGTAGCTGATCATCTGGCAGGAGTGGTCCTGTTGAAGCAGGATAGGGTCAGAATGGGTCAATAATTAATCTGTCTGTCTCCCTGATTGTCGCACAGACTGACTGATTGCACCTATTTAGTATCACTGTAGAGTGGCACAAATTAAACCCTACATGGGTTGGGGTGAGATAGTGTGTGTGTTTGTGTGGGGGTTATACAGCAGAAGGAAAAAAAACTCCATTACCAATCATTCATGCATTTACACATGCTTGTTAATATGGACAATTTGTTGGCCGGTTGTTGTGCATCACTGATCTTCAATACTTTTCTGGTGCGTTTACACCCGGATTTTATCGCTGCATTAAAATAGAGTACATGACATTAAAATGCATTCCCAAGGATGCATTTTCCAATTACCAGCCCCAGTATAAGACCTTAACAGTCTGTCCTTGCGGCGTTTATACCACTCCTCTTCTTTACTTCAATAAATAGATTGAAAAAGCTATAAATGCAGTGCAGAATTGTACTCCCCATTCTCTCTCCATTTCTGCTTAAACAGTATGTCGGCTGCATTGTGTATTTCCAATCTCATGCCATCATAAATGCCTTTTAGGCCACTTGACTGGAAAATTGACTGGGCATGTCAATTTCACTGAACAGCCCCTCTTAAGGCTACTTACTTGTTTGTGTCTATAGAGGGTCTGTTGTCGATGCTATTTACGTCAAAGACTAGTTGTGAGCCTTTGTGTCTTCCGTGGAAGATTGTATATTCTTTTTTATGTAGATTATACTGTATGTTTGCGTTGCTAGGCAATCGTGAATGATTTATCACAACCTACCTGCTTAACTGTAAAAAACTCTGAACCATGGGTCCTCATGGTATATATACAGCCATGGAAAGATGAAGAGACCACTGCAATTTAAAAAAAATATAATATTAAATATAACAAATAAATAAAAAAAGAATAATAATACAAAAAAGAAATAAATAACATCTGGCACTTTTCATGTCTCCTAGGTGTTTGAGCGGCCCTATTAATGTTCTCTGCCTCAGAAGCCGGTCAGGGGAAGACACAACAAGCCAAGAGACCTGGACGTTGTGGGATTACCGACCCACAGTCTCTGTGACTGAACTAACGCCTCAAGCAGGGGAACAACGGGGAGATTCCAAAAGAACCATCTGTGCATATCACAAGCTCTCTGCTTCGATGAATGTTTTATAACACCGGCTACTGTGTCACCAGTGGACTATGGACTGCCTGGAGCTACTGAGTACTAGGCCACGGACTGGTTTATAATGGTTTTTAGCTGCGGGCTACCAACCTACTATCTGGTTAGGCAGTAACCCACATTGGATATCAGTGCTAACGATACAAAGACCTTAGGTTTGTTTAGCATATCCTTAGACCAACAGGTATTCAAACTGGGACATTGATTCTCACTGGGAGACGTGGGCTAATTAACTCATCTTAGTACGTCTGGCATGGTGGGAAGCGGGCCAGTGAGCCATCCTTTGAAATCACCTGGCCCCGTGAAGTGCATGCCCGCCCTGCCTTGATCCCGTGAGCCCATGAGCCCTGCACGAGTCCAATAGTCAGGTACCGGCGCACCCGCATGTCCTCGCCAGAGATGTATTAACAGGGGGACTCAGTCGGCCCCCCCTGCCCGTCCGCCCTCCCCGCCCAGCCCCCCGCCCAGCCCCCCGCCCACCCCGCCCACTGGATGAGCGCATGCCCGTAGCCGCACATGCCCGTAGCCGCGCAGCCCCGCGGTCGGCCATGACCCGGCTGATGTTGGGCCGGACTCTGGAGCGGATCTGCAAAGGCGTGCTGCTGCTCTGCCTGCTCCACTTCCTCATCATGATGATCCTGTACTTCGACGTGTACACGCAGCGCTTCGACCTCTTCAGCCGCTTCAACAGCGGCCGCAACGGCTCCCGGAGCAACGGCAGCGGACACCACTACTATCTGTACAACCTGTCCAGGCCCAACGCCACCTTGGCCAGCTACCTGGCCACGGGCGAGCAGCTCCTGCACACCGTCAAGCCGGTGACCAATCACACGCCTTCGCCTAAGCCCCTCCCACCATGCCCTGAGATCCCTCCCGGATTGGGTAAGTACATCACGATAATCTGTAGAGACGGACGATGGAGGCTGGAGGTGCGGTTTCGCGTTTATATTCTGCTCTGCAATGAACTATTCAGTGAATGAACTGCGGGGATTCTTAGACTGAATCCCCGCAGCCTAAATGTTATTTTAATATCATTTGGACTACACCACTAGCTTATTTATGTATATGTGTGTGTGTGTGCGTGTGTGTGTGCGTGTGTGCGTGCGTGTCTGTGTGTATGTGTGTGTGTGTGTGTGTGTGTGTGTGTGTGTGTGTGTGTGTGTGTGTGTGTGTGTGTGTGTGTGT
>JAOEHI010037363.1:2980-22825 GCA_025447815.1 Percopsis transmontana | reverse complement strand
CTCTCTCTCTCTCTCTCTCTCTCTCTCTCTCTCTCTCTCTCGCTCTCTCTCTCTCTCTCTCTCTCTCTCTCTCTCTCCAGCACATGCGGGCTCAGCCGCTGCATTTCCTTTCCCCGCTGGAGATATTGGTTTGTGCTCTTTGCAGAGCCCATGTGAGTGTGTCTACGGTGTGGACTCTGAGCCTCTCCAGTCTCACGTTGGATGAAAAACAACGTTGCACCTTACAGTGTCCACCAAAGTGTAGGCAGCTGTATGGGAGGTGTAGAATACAATGTATAGTGCTATAGGAGGAGGAGCAGAGAGGGGTGCAAGTATCTTGGGCACCCAGGTGCAGGAGGGGAATCCAGTCTTTAAGTTTCAACGTAGTTTCAAAAATAAATCATGGAGTATACATTTACACAAGACACTGTAACACTATTATCATGGCAGCTTTATTAGTCCTTGTATTCTACAGTATTTTGTTTTTTATTATTTTACATCAGTCGTGTATTATCCAGTAACCGTTAAGCAGACGTTTATTTGGTGAAACATCAGTTTAAGGAAGTAGCTTTGCAGAAAAACGGAACCCCGCTATTGCAACTTCTCAGGGCCCAGACAAGACGGAAAGACATTCTAAGAAGAATGATACTTTGACATACTTAATGACAGGAAAACATTTAGCACAGAGAAATCAGAACACTGGTACCTTCATATTAAAATATATAGCACCACCCTCAAACAATTACTGGAGAAATACTAAAGGCTTTATTGGTCTCTTCAAAATGTTTGCTTGGATTATCATATTTCTCCTGTCTTCTGTACACTCTCAAGCCCAGGATACAAGTAAGACATATTGTACAGCAGCTGTTGGTGTGTGTTTGAATGGATCTATACAGACCTGTGTATAATCATTGTGTTATCATCTAAACCATTACAGGAATAGATGTGGATCATAGGGTCCTTGTGGCCCTTAAAGGTGAAAATCTCTCCGTTAACCTTATTGTGACCCAACCAGCAAACCAAAGTGGAGACGTCTTGACTTGTTACTCTCCCAGTAACAAAAATATACACAAATCCATGCTTATAAATGGTCAGATGGTTGCAAATCGGAATGTCAAGTTGACCAATCTGCAAAGTTCTGGAGAATATTCCTGCGAGTTTAGAAATGCAAGGAATTACTGGTTTGTACTAGTTCGAGGTGAGTAAATAAGAGAAAGCAACTAGACAATAGTACCCTTACAGTAGGAAAAGATGCCCTGTGATATATACAGTACTGTATGAAAGTGAATTAGAGTACATTTTTTAACTATGATGTTAAACTGACAATTAGTTACACAAATACCAAATCTGATAATATATGCTTAAAGGGACGCTCTTTGAATTGTGTTGAATTACCCTAGTGGTTACAAAAACACTTGCTTTGGGTGTTGTTTTGGGCTATCCAAAAGAGTGGACAGCTAATGACAGCTGCCCACTCTTTTGGATAGTTGTGTTTCAAACATCAACAATGAGCAGTGAACACACTGACTGTCTGACTGTAAATAACATATGTGCAATAAGTGACCATAACACTGTCATATACAGTAACTATAACACTGCCATCTGTTTACTTAATATCTGTAAAATAAACCTGCTCAGTGTGTCGAAACACAACTCGGCACACAATGGCAACCACGTTAAGGGTAAATCCACACATAAGCAGTGTCCCTTTAATAAGTCTATTAACGAAGTAAATGGGTATTTGTTGTTTTCCAGATCAGGGCTACATGAAGCCCAGGTCAGGACAAAACAGTGTTCTGATTATTGCGGGTGTCTTTGTAGCTGTGCTGTTAATCTTTGGTGTGGCTGGCTCCGTGTATGTCTTCAGAGGACATTGGGTAAGCTTTTCCGGTAAAACTTCATTTGGGGTGGTCCCTGCAACTGTCAACAGACACATCTGTAACATATCAACTATCTATCAGAACACTTTCACCAATTTCTCCTTAACATATCTACTATGTGTCAGCAAGTGGGGGTTACAGTGCAACACACACACACACACAAATTTGTTTGTGTGTGCGTGCACGTTCGTGCGTGCGTTTCCCATGTTCAGAAATCGCGGTCCTGTTATGCGCTTCAAAGCCTTCAATATAAATTAAATTGAATTTGTAGCATGTGAACACTGATGGTGGAAGAACAGTGGAAAGAACAGAGGAAAGAACGGAAGAAAGAATGGAGGAAGAGGACAGAGGCGACAGAGTGGATGCGACAGAAGATGCCTCCACTTCTTTCTATGCTGTGAGTCCTCAAGTGTAATGTAGTCCAGTATTTCAAATTCAAAATAAAACAATATCTATATTGTTTTATATACACTAGTGGAAAGAAGGTGATACGTTTTACGCAAAGTTTTCAAGCCCAGGTGAAGTCTCAATAGACTCTTCATACTTTAAGTCAAGCCTCAATGGTCTCTTGATTCCTGTTTTTCACCTATTACAAACTGAGTCTCTAAATCTTGTGTTTATATTACTGTAGTTCACATGTGATGGGATTGAATGATCACTTCTTCAGTTTCTTCTGTAAGAAATGTGATGAAATAATATTGTGCTTCTTTCATTCAGAGTCTAGAGTCTCGTCCCAAATCCATCTATGATGTGTTGAACCCAGCTCAGACCAGCGCAGACACCAGTAAACATAAAGCCAGATCTAAACCAAAGGAACTGAATGAATCGGTCAGTGTGAACTTCGGTGTATTGAAATCACACTGTTACCTACTGTATGTTCTTTTCTGTAAAAGAGGAACACAATGCAAAGAATTGAATGTCCTTCTCTTCTTTCACAGGCTGAGGAGACACACGGCCATGATGGAGTATTCGAGTGTGTCTATGAAAACTTTTGAATCATGTGCCATGAGGTTTATGATCAGCTGTTGGGATTTTCTTATAGTGTGTTTTCCCATTGCTTTATTCAGATTAAAAATGATAAATCTGTCACTATTATTAAGTTTATATAATATATTTTTTTATAAATTTGGCTTTCTGTTAAATATTTCTGCTTGGATGGTATAAAGTTTACAATGTGTTTATTGGAAATGATAGGGAATATGCTTCTGTTTTGACACGTTTAAAGTAATATAAAACATTAAAAAGGTTTGTCCACTAGGTGGCCTCCGATCCAATGGTACAGATAATAAAAATTTAAAACAAACCTGCATTTCTCTGCCTGATTGCTTTCTAGCTCAAAGTAAAGGGAAAATGTTCCAAAGGCTAGAGAGGTTCCTCCAATAAAAAATATTAACCTATGTTTTGGGCATATAATATTCGATGACAGATACAATTTACATCTAGTAAATTAATAATTAATTTACATCTAGTAAATTAATATTAATAGTAAATAATGTAATAGTGGGTATATAGAAATGGGCCCGGGGGAGTTTTTTCCTCACACATGTATTTATCGTTTAGAGTTAACGATGACTAAAGGAGTGGACAGGAGAACAAAGGGGTGGGCATTATTTCTCTCTTGAAAATCATAGGCAAACATCCAGATGGTTTGTGTCTGTGTGGAAATTTGGAAACAAACGGAAATGTAACGAATACAAAATAAAGGCAACAGTTATTCAGGGAATTGTCACATCAGGGGTTTTCGGCTTTCCCTTTCAAGTCTATTTTTGTACGTGAAATGAACTTTCAACCTATTGAACGAGTAATCATAAAATGTCTCCGATCAACTGGACTGTACAGTATGTAAGAATATAGGATAAACAGAAAACCCTTGTCTTTGGAGGGCACCATTGCACTTTTCAGTGTACAGCCTGCCGGAAATCCATTAGAAGAAGAAGAAGCGCGTAGACGTGTATACAGTTCCGTGTTTGGTTTGTGTGTTAACGGTTTGATCGCTGATAATCATGGCTGCGGAGGGCGATTTTCTGATGAGATACCGTGCTGTTTCAAATAAACTAAAAAAGTAAGGGCTTTATTGTTCCTATGGTCACATATAGTCACGTGAATATGGGTTATTATATTCACATTTTCTAGTTAAACGACATGCTAGTGATGCTAGTGATGCTAGTTTGGATAGCTTTGGTATTATCAGGTAGCGTGCTAAGGCTACCGGTACCTGCCATATATTGGGATATTTTGTATTATGTCCGTAGAAATTTGTACCAGATACTATATTTACTTAAAAGCGGTTCCAGGCGTAGCGGTGGTGTAATCTGACAGCGGGCAACATTAACAGAAACCATCTTTAACGTGCTGTCAACGAGGGTCGCTAATGTGTAAAGTTATTTACACAGTCTATGGTAAAGTGGTAACTTTGTGTTTCCATGCATAGACGTTTTCTTCGGAAGCCAAATGTAGCAGAGGCCAGTGAACAGTTTGGTAAGTGAAAACTCTTCTTCCTAACTTAAAGCTACAGTCCTCTACTACACTCGATTATATTTTAGTGTCCCCATAGCTCCAGCTCACTGTTTGAAACTCAACTGCGCACATACGTGTGGGCCAGGCGTAGAGTCTATGAGAAATATAGAGGGAAGCATAGAGGGGAATTCGAGCCTTAAGGTGCAAGAGATGCATTGGGTAATTCAAGACACAAACTGAGGAGTATGTTAATACCATGACGTGAAATGTCAGAATCATATTTGACAAGTGAAAAGGGGTGTGTCATTAGAAGGGCCAGTATTCATTGTAGTCTAAACGGAGATGTGAGAGTGGCCTTTGTCACTTCCCCACTGTTTGATGCCATCTGGGTGTCTGTCTCATTTGCCATATTTCCCATGTTTCAGGCCAGTTAGCCAAAGAGCTGAAGCAGCAGGACTGTCTCCAATATGCTGCCTTCTGTAACCTTGCCATGGCACGGTAAGGCTACCCAGTTATATGCTATGACGTGCTCATTCATTTATTATCAGTTTAACCTAAACCAACCTTGTTGTCTCATCTTTGTGGAATACTTGAGTCTACCATTGATTAAATACATGATACTGGTGGTAACCAGTAACCAATAAGGATGGTAACCAATTCATTTTCAATTGTCAAAGCAAAATAGCAATAGCAAAATAGACTATAAAATGTATTTTGACTCAAATGTATTTAGGTCTTTAGGACAACATTAGAATTTATGCACTCATGCTGCGTTTCTTCCTAACCTGGTACCTTGGAGTTACAAGCGTTCCAGCGATTACTTAGTAGAAACATGGAGACAGACCAGAGTCTGTTATGAGCCGCGTTGAGCACAGAGCGCAGTAAAGCTAGCTTGTAACGTGTATGCTCAATTTCATCCCTCTTCAATGATGCCACTATGCAACTTGGAGATGGGAAATGACACCTTAGATTTTTTACTTGTAGCTCAGCGATAACGGGCTGTTGGCTATGAAAGTGATACATGTGGCTAACAGGCTACTGTGGGTTTGTATCTGTAGGTGTGAGCAGACTCTCTTCAACGCACCCGGGGAGGCCCTGGCGTTAACTGACGCCGCTCGCCTCTTCCTCTCCTCGGAGAAGGAGAACAGGGCACTGCAAGCCCCGGGGTTTGATGAGCACCTGCAGGCTGCACTCAACTGCTATAGCTTTGCCATCAAGGTAGCGTGTAGCTCTAACTGAGACTGGAACGGACTTGGATTGAACATCTAACGCATCTCCATTGAACCGTACAGACCGCGACTCATTTGCATGTTTAAGAGAAGTGTGAATATATCAATATATAAAAGCATCTGCTCTGTAAAAATGTCATTCTAAATCACATACGGAGTGCTGCAGAATGGCATATCTTTTTTCTCTCTCTGATTGGCTCGTTTTTGGCTTTGGACGCTCGCCAACGGTCCCCGATTCAATATGTTGAATTGGCGCTAATGTCTGGAAAAACTGATTACCTAGAGGCTAGTATCCACCAAGCAGAGTTGTCAGCCATCATCTTCTTGCTTGATTCCGGGCTTAATATTGCTGTTTTACTTCTTACTGGACCAGTGAAGCTCAGGGAGAAATGTAGGGGAAACAAAATGGCTCATTTGGACTGCCACAAAGGCTGGATTCTGTTCTATCCAAATGAAATGCAGACGTTGGAATGAACATCTGGAGAATGGATTTGGCATGACCAGTATTGCTCACATTCCTACAAAGACAGGTGGTTAACGCTGTCTTAAATGGCTTACAGGTGTACATTGAGATGAACCAGCCTGTGATGGCGGCCAGCCTATCTTTAGAACTTGGCAATGCACTCAAGGTAAGCAGGTCATTCAAAACTTGGAGGTGACCAAATTTGCCACGATTAACCTAACACGATTTGTGTTGTTATTGGTCTGTTACCGGGCTAGTGTATAATATTTATTATCATTACATGAAGTTGGAGGTATTTTAAAACCTCAAGCTTTAGGCAGGGTGTTTCCATATGCACTGTGTACGTGCATACGATATTATTTGAGCAGGATTCGTTTAGAATAGTTTGAGAACTACTTCCAGCAGAAGTCAGCCAGCAGTATATCCCTGTTGTGTTTGATTGGATACGAACTTGTAAGGTATTCCGCTCATTGGAGACTGATAAGGGCAGGATGGTCTAGTGGTATGGGTGTTTGACTCCCAGCCGGAAGGTCGGCAGTCAACCTGTAATTAACAAACTTGTGACAAACCTGTAATACCTGTAATTACTCATTGTAAGTCACTTTGGATAAAAATGTCCGCTTAATGACCTAATTGTAAATTGTAATTGTAAACCAGTGTGTGAGTATTAATTAATTGCTAAATAATTTAATTTAACTTGAAACTTCATACCTTCCCATACCCGTCTCCCTCCGTGACCCCGTGAAGGAGATGAACAGGCCAGGGGAGGCCGTCGTTCATTACCAGAGAGCCGCAGAGCTCCAAACACAGACGCCTATCGAAGCTCTGCTGTCAATGGGAGAAATGGCGACCTGCAAAATCCTCACCCGTGAGTTCACTGTTTGTCCGTTTCACATCTCGCTAATTCGGTTCGGCTTCTGTGATACCCAGTTCACTGATTTTCATGTTGCCTTTGTGTTACTTCTAGGGGACTACGATGGCGCTCTGGCAGTGCTAACGGAGATGCAGCTGATGTGTCAGGAGAGAGGCCTGCAGCTACCTGGCACCAGTACCCCCGTTGGTAAGACCGCCTGTGGTGTTTCTCTGTCCTCACTATCTTATTTTCCTTCCGTTTACAATTATTGTTTGCATTACTTCGGTACCACCTAGTGGTGGTAATTGGTCATTGACATGGTATTTTGTGCTCTATATTCCAGAGTTGCTTTTAGTATAGATGGTAGAATATATCACACGATGAGTCTAAAACTATGATCATTTCCTCTAACTGATTTAGGCACAGGGTTAAAACTATATAAACTAGATTTGCTTTCATTAACAGGTTGCATGTTGGGTAGCTTTTGTCTGTCGATACACAATGTAAATAAGAAATACAAAAATATACTTTTATAATGACATCAACCCATCTTAATTCAGTGGTACTTTATATAAGAAGAGCCAATCGCTCCCTGCCCCAATTCCCGCTTTTGAGGAGGATTCATTGTTCAGAAGACTTGTTAGTGATTACGGGCCATGAATCTATGCAGGACATTCAAAAAATGTTATTGCAGAAGTTATTATTCTTTCAATAGACCCTGAGCAATGCCTGCGTGAGCCAAATGAAAACAAAGAGACTTCTCTAAAAATCAAATGCAGTTGCTTTCGAGACTTTGTATTACTTTTATTATTTTCACATATTGCCAAATTAATCTTTTAGTTTTTTGTTTGCATGCTCTTTACTTTGGCACAATCAGAACCCCATCCTTTCACAGTGTTGGGAGAAAACTAGCTGCTTATTATTTAATTATTATTATTATTATTATTATTATTATTATTTTCTAGTGCCGTTACTATCTGTTTACTTACCAAGATTCTGTTCAAGGCGTAGTTTGTATCTATTAGCCAATGGGTTGGAGCCTAGTTAACACGTAAACATTGCAAATACTATGAAATTGCATATTGAAACTGCCTACTGCCCTTTACTACTAAGTGGTGGGGTACATCACTGTCTTAAATACCCTCGACATCCACCCCACATGCTTCCAGGAGCGTTTCTGGACATCGTGGCCAAGTGTGAGATCTCCCGAGTGCTGCTTCTGATGTTGCTCGAGGTAGGCACAAGAATAAAGACAAGAAAGTGACCTCAAACAAAACACCCAGTGTTTGCTGGGGACACCCCAGATAAAGGACTTTTCTGCTGTTCCCTGCAGCCTCCCCCACAGAAGCTGTTACCTGAGCATGCCCAGACCCTGGAACGCTATGCCTGGGAGTCCTTTGACCCCCACAGCCAGGGTAAATACTCCCCTATACAAGTGTATTGCATATGGGCCTCCCCAACACACTGTTGAAGTTTGACCACTATGCATAAAGGTAAACATGGCTTGGTTGGAAGAGAGGTAGAGAACATATGAGCGCCTATGAGCCCTGTAGGGGGAGGAGTAGAGAGGAACTGGAGGCACTCAGGTGTGGGAAGTGCATGTGCTCTCTGAGTTTCAAACAAAAACGTTTTTTTTTAACACCGGTTTCAATCACAAGTATTTCCAGACACAAAAACAGTATATTGTGAATGAATTTATATGATGTTACTTGTCTCAATATGACCATGTGATTTCAGGAGTTCATTCCTTTTTTCCTCAACAGTGACCTTCTTGCCGGAGAATGTTTTTCTGCTTCTCCAGTCAGTTGTGGTATGTAACCAAATCTATATACACTGTTCTAGTTGCAGTATATCACCATGGAAAGCATGATTCCAGTTTGTATGGAAACTCTTGTCTCCTGTTTATAAAACCCTTTACCATCTCACATCATCATGATTTACATAGTGTACTGTATGTGAGTGGGAAAAGGCCTGGATGCTGGAGGCCTTTATTCGAGGCTGTGGTAAACAAACTTTTAAACTTAAACAAACAAGACCTTGTTTCAGTGTCAGTGACTTCCACTTGTTGACTTCCTGTTCAGCAGTGAGTGCCACACATAGACTGTATAAATAAAGGGACAAACCCTCCATGACGTCACCCATAGATTTTCTGAAGAACGGGTTTGAAGCTCCAAGTGTGCTGGCTCGGGCCTTCGCCATCTTGGCAGTGCCTTACTCCCGGCTATGTATAATGAATGGATAAATTGATGGCTTAATATCATTTCAACTGATTAGTTATATAAAAATTCACCCCCCGGACAGTTGTCATGAACGGGGAAACTAGCTCTAGAGACCAAAACCGTTTTTTGTACCATGCTGTAAACATGTTTATTTCTACTGTAAAGGGGGTGTATGGGGATTTACTCGCTTTTGGAGCCAGCCTCAAGTGGCCATTTGAGGACCTGCAAGTTTTGGCACTTCCTTATTGGCTTCATTTCTAAGAATCGAATGTTGCCGCTTGGTGCCACATTTTGTGTTTTAGACTGCACTTCATTGCACTTCATTAATGTGTCAATGAAGGAGCGCTGCTGAGCTTTATTGTGTTACCTTAGCCCCCAAGCAGATGAATGAAATAATGATGTATTCACACAGAAAATTTGGAAAATTGCAGGTTTGAAGGGTTTTAATCAAAACATAATTTCCACTTGTAGCCCAAAGTTTATGACTTTCCCTCTAAACTTTCCCTGACTTTCCCTCTTTCCCTGCAAACTAATTTCTTCCGTTTGGTTCTTTCCTCTGTGCCAAAAAAGATTCCTAAAGGAATAAAAACAATACAAGACTGAGGAGCTACATCAAGGTCATCTGCATTTGTAGTTGGGGGTTTTATTTGCACACAGAGTAACAGCAAATCTGTTTTGCAGATGGCATGCCAGGAGAAAGACACAGAATCCCTGAAATCTCTTCAAACTGAACTATGGTGAGCATCGAAAATGTTTTTCATGTTAAAGGGATATAGCAGGGTTTTGCTTTTTTTTTTTTTTTGTGTGTTCCATAATAGTATGTCCTGGTGTGTTTTCTTTTAGGCCATTTCTGTCTGCAGAGCAGAACCATCTTCTCCACCTTGTGGTGCTGGAGCGCATTACACCCTCGGGACAAGGGATTTAGTACAGCCCAGTATGACTCCTCTGGAAGAGTAGAACATTCCTTCCTCAAAAGCTAGGTCTGTTTTAAGGCCTGAAAAAATGTTTCATTCAGAACCACAATGTTGTAGCTGTTTTAAGGTTCACGCAGTACAATATTTGGTCCTCTCTGAGCTTTATGTAGGATTCTGAGAGAAGGTTGCAAAGAAATAATTTTCTTCACTCTAGTGAAGGTTGCAACCAGGCCAGCTGACAGTCCTGCCTGGGCCCGGGACGAGATAATCTTAGATTGGCCCCCCTGCACCCAGATCTCTCATCTTCCCTTGCTCTTCCTCTCCTTATTAATAATATTAATAATTTAATGAGGGCCCAGGTCTTGCCCCCCCCCCCGTGCCCGGGACAACAGACCCGTTTGTCCCCCCCCCTATCGGCGGGCGTGGTTGCATCATTTGGTTGGTCCAATTATTTCACTATTCAATACACATTTATTGTGCCTGTTACACTGGATTAAGAGGAATATGTATTTATTTGGAACAGAATAAAAGCATTAAGTGCATTCTTTTTTTTGGTCTTTAGTGTTTATTAATAAATGATATGGCTTAAATTCCAATATAATTACAAAGCCTTCTAATGCATAGTTCTGATGTATGGTGATATGAAACACCATTGTCCTCCATCCCTGGATTCCTTAATGTTCACTTGTACAAATGACATGTACTACAATAGCAGCCAAACATATTCACACAAGGTTAAAAAGACGTTCAGTCAGACTACAAAATGTTACAAAAATACAACGGTTACAATGTGCATCGATAATAAAAAGAAAATGGTTACAATATACTTCAGTTGTAAAATAATAATACAATTATGATTAAAATTACTGATGCTGTCAATCAAAAGGCTTGTCTTTCTTGATTGTTCAAGTACTGCATAGGAATGCTGTGGTTTCACCAGCATGTCTTAAGGTGTGAAATAGATTATTGCCCCTTGTTATAACCATCACATCTCCCAAAGGCTTTAACCATACCGCTTTCACACCACAGAGGCAATGTCAAAATAGAAAAAGTTAATCACAGATGGATCCCCCCCCAAAATATCCTCTGCATCACATTAAGTGCGATAGATTGCACTCTAATCCAACCCTCTTTATAATCTTGAGATACCATCTTGATCTCTCGAGCAATTTCGCTCCGCCAATCTATCTGGAAACATTAAATAGAAAGACATCCAATCAGCGTCCCATTGAGTAGTTCAGTTGATGCGATGATTTCGTGAAAATGTTCAATCACCCAAAGCGCCTGTGTATTAAAGTCCTAACATCCAATCGCCTGCTAATGGCACCGCCCCTACCTTGAACAGATTTCTATCAAGTGTATCCAGACTGATTCGCAGAGCAAAACTGAATATGGAGCGGGCTCATATTCGATTCACACTGTAACAAAATATCCCCCTGATCTTTAAAACAGTATTCACTGGAGCTAGGGGGCAAGAACCTTCTCAGGGCATTGTTTTATTTTTATACATATTTTCAAAATGCAACAACAGAAACGTGATTAAAAGTAAGTTGATTCCAATGCTGCCTACAGTTTGTTGTCCCCTCCCATTACTATTTCTTCCTGAGGACGAGGAAGGTAACAGCCAGGATGAAGGTGAGCACAAAAGAGGTCCAGGCCAGGACATAAGAGTGTCCGTACCAGCTGTCTTCATCACTCTTGTGAAACTCTGCCGTGTAGATGGAGGCAGCAGTCATTATACACAGACCTAGAGGAGAGGCGAGAGTAGAGATGAGGATCTAACTGGGCTCAGTGATTAAGCAGTTTAATTTACACTAAAGGCCTTTGTATTTTGAACTTCGGAGACATTTATTTTGTGCTGCAAGTTTAGATGTCGTTTTTTTATTTGTTTCACACAGTGCTGTTGTGGGTTCGATCCCATCAAGCCCGGCCTACCTGTAAGCATCTTCGAGTAAGATGCCTAACTCCTACCGGCTCCTTAATGCTGGTAATTGATTAAAAGCATCTGCTAAATGACCTAATTGTAATTACTTAGCAATGTATTTCTTAAACCTGCCCTCTCTAGATGGTATGAAGACCGGGAAAATGTCAGAATCTAATACTATTCTAGCAATGATTTTTGATATAATCCCACAATGGCTGACTTCATTGGAAGTCAAAGAAAATAAGATATGGAGAGAAAATTGTCCCAGCTAGAAGTACTTTTTACTTTGGAATTAGGAAATAGTAGCTTGAATTTCATGATAGACGATATTCTGTGGCATTTTGTGTGATTTTTGTTTCAACTTTACCATTTTTACTTCAACAATGACAGAAAATACGTTTCAAAATAAAAGAAGCAAGCACAACCAAAACGGTAAAAGTTATTTAGCTATAATACAGTTAACTCACTTCCTTAAAAGATTATAAAATGTTTAGGTTGAAATAAATGAATGTGCTGTAAGTAAGAGTCTCACGTACCTATATTATTGTAGTAGTGGTAATTCAGGAGTTAGGGTTAGGGTATGCATGAAATGAAGAGCTCTTGAATAATCAAATATTACATTGATATTACCCCCCTGCGTTATGAAATCCAGGTTACTTACAGGAGATCATTTGTAGAACTCCAGAGAAGGTAAACCTTTGGCCCTTTCCCAAGGTGAACAGCTGAGCCACAAACACAAACAATGCCAGGATGGCGAAAATACAGGCCAACACTGAGGTGGCCTGCACCACCTGGAGGTAGACTATAGGGTACGATAGAGAGCACAAAGAATAACGTAAATAATTTATAACTAAAAAATAATGTATATTCTATGCAAATTATAAACTATGAAATACATAAAAAAAAAAACTATAACATTTTAGGGTAGGAACATTTTATTGGGCTCTGATGCCCAATAAAATGTTGTACACTAGAGCCTGACGTTAAACCAGGCTCTAGTGTACAATAACATGACCAGACCATTGATCCGGCCACAATAGAACCACAGACAAAAATACAAAAAGGTCGTAACCCTACTAGCAGGCGACAGTATATGTGTGTTACCTTCAGGGTAATCTTTCAGGTTGGTGTAATGCCAGGTCGTGTCTGTGAGCTTCCACCTTCCCCACAAATCAGTATAAGTGGTATCTTTCATCCACCAGGCCTGTGGACAAAGGGGAGAATGATTCACTGTGTTACTGTATTTAAATGCACGACTTACAGGACAAAAAAATGTATTATCTCTAGTTTTATCCAAAGCTATGGTTCTTTGTGAATACAAACAAATGTAGGAATTGGATTTATACTCGTTACGTATGTGATACATGATTGAGTTTGCCCTTACATGCTAGATCTTATGGTTGCTTTTGTAAAGAATCATGAAGTTAACTTGTTTTTGTTATTCCTGATTGGAAGGTTTCACATAGGCAATCAAAAAACATTACATTATCAATGGTGGCCACCAGAAGCAGGATGATGGTGGTAAGGTGCAGAAGAACTATTCCAGCCAGGATCAACATTGTGGCTCACTGGAAAAGAATAACAGGGGAGGGAAGGCGGAAGGATACACAATATTTATTTTCTAGGATTCTAAAATATTACGCAACGCCAGTCTAGGCTTGAAGTGACTGTAATTTACACACATCTGTCCCCAATAGCCACAGGAAAAATGGAGAAACAAGAGCACCGACAGCAAGTCCCAACTCGTCCCAGCAGTCTCACAAACAGTTCGTTTTCTGAATAACTGCATGGGACATCTGATGTCAAATACACCCCCACTGACTCCCACTGAGGACTTCCCTGTGCGCTTTACTTCCGAGGACCGAGGGAAGGTTCGTCGTAAATTAAGTTAGAAATGTTCATTCTAAACAAGAAGGCCCGTTATTCCTTAGAGATCCAGTACTGTATATGGGTGATCTTCTTTAAGAAATCAAGCCAAAGATGATCGACGAAGTCTTTCGTTTTCAAAAGGTTCAGTTTATACTTTGAATCGATAAATCAACAGGGACATTTTATGTGTCCCGCAAAAGTGCTTTGCGTTTGTTGGGGGATTTCCAAAAGTGGTAGGTGCGTAGTGCTACCGTTATAGAATCGTAGGCCCTATAAGCAACTACAACAGAAAGAGCGCGAGAATACGACGACGTAAAATAACTCGTTGGCTATTAACTTAATATTTACGACGAATATGTACCCTAACGTTCTGAATAATATATTGCCCTGTTTACAAAAGTTAAGAGTGGCGTTTTTTTGTGCGTTTGCATTTCTGGTCGCAAAGCAAAAGGCATGTTTAGTAACTTTTACAAATCTTAAAAGCGTTGCTTGAAACCAACTACGCTTAAAACCACTTGTTTTGAGTTTTGAAGCATAGAACTCTCTAAACAATACGCAAAACATATCTATAAGTATAAACAACATTACATAATCACACACAATGTAAACAATACACATTACCTGTAAGTAGGCTACTTCTACGCACGATAGTTATTTGGTGTCTGAAACACTACTAGACCCACCCAGCTTCGAATTCATAGCATACACATCACCCTATTTTCCCTCTCCAGACGCTTTCTTCACTTCAAACCACACCCATATCCTATTTTTTTCCTCACTGGAAAGTTCAAACCAAATACAGTGCGTAAAGTCGCGCAATCTTAAAAGAATTTCAAAGGTTGGAAAAAGAAAAGCCTCACAATAAATACAAAATGAAACTATTCTGTTGTGCAATTTATTTTGCAGGTTTATATGTTGTTTATATTTTGATTTTGGTGTTTTTTTCCTTCCTCTCAGAGTAACTTTTCCACGCCTTTGACAGAGATTGTGTGTATTGGCTACGTTTCCAGCTGTTGTTTCATTGTAAATAAAACTACTAGAACTGGACCCAGGAATGATATTAACAACAGCGAAGCGAATATTGATCCAACTAGATTAAAACATGCGGGAACTGGATCCCTACAGTGTGTAATCCAATAGCTATTTCATTACGATCATAACATTCATATGTAAAAGGTTTAATGGGTAGACCTATTGGCCGGATGCAGGAGTAGCGAGTAGGCCACTGCTTGGTGTAATTAAATGTAATTTAAACCTCTCCAAATCAATAGAAATCAATTGAAAATAAATGTGATAATATGATTATAGGCCGCCCCTATGTCACGTCTGCAATGTTGTTATTTCCGCATAGTAGCTAATATCAGCTGTTCAGTGGTGTATAGGATCAAGGACCTGTTGAGAAGACACAACAGCATTCATACTATGAGTCATGCCTAAGTCACCTAACGGCAACACGCGGCACATTTGGAGTTCCTACGCATCTTGAAGCCAACAAACCATGTATATTTTATTTGTTTATTTCAAATTTCTTTTTCTTTTACCTTTATAGGCGAAATCAGTTAAGAACAAATTCGTAGGCCTATTTAATTATACCCTAGCAAGAGACAAAGGCCTCTTGTGGGAGTGGGGACGGGGGTAAAGACAAAAATGATCAATATTCATACATGATTTAAAAATGCAACGAGCATAACAGGGGAAAACACATGGAGGAGATAGGTGTCAAGCATCTTGCTCAAGGATGCTTATTGATAGGACAACTCTGGGGCTCGAACCCACGATCTTCCGGCTGAGAGTCCAACACCTCTAGATGTCGGGAGTCTTAGGAAAAGCCAAAGACTGGGGGACTTAAATATTTTATTAATGCACAATTCAAAAAACACCACGAGTAAAATGTACCCCGTGGCAGTTCTAGTGTTTAGAATAGAATGAGTGTCCCTATTGTGTTTTCACAAATTCTCCCTGCATTTATGAACTCACAACAATGTTCCATGTGAGAGATAGTCAGGATTTGTACTGCTGTGATTCAAGATAAAAACCTGTGTTTTTTATTTCTTACTGTTTTGAAGGAAGTAACAATCTATTTAGTGTCAGCAAGTGTCGAATACAGTATAATGACCATTGGACTGGAAGCTTGGAAATCTTTTCTCCCCCATGAGACTAAGATTTAAATTCTGCATTGTTGGACAACTTGTTTAATAGTGCTATGTGGACTTTGTTGGAGCCAGAATTGTAAGTCTCCCCCTTTTCATACTGTAAACAATAACTGTTGTTTTTTGTTTTAAAAAAAACAACAACAATACATTATATTATTAATATCATATAAGCCTATTAAGTATATTATTTATAATGTATTATTTTGATGCTTCTGGGGTGAAGTAAATTGCCCGTAGTATTTAATCAGTGTTCTTGTGGAAATTTTCTATTGGTCCATGTCTAATGACGCTTAATTGATTGCGCTGTGATTTTTTAGAATCACGCCTCTGTTTGCACAGGTGGGCAAAATCCATCAACTCGGCGATGTTGATACGGAGAAAAGAAATGGCTTTGTTTTTATGTATGTTAACTTTAACCTTTCACACATTTGAAATTATGTGTGCCTCTGTAAGTTTAGAAACGTTGAAGAATGGCAATTGGTTTCCTGCGAACCAAGGTAAAGTATCGGGCGTGGACGGGTTGGAAACGATTGAGCCAGGAAACGTCGAAGTACAGACACGCACGAATTTAGACGGTCGCGTTGTCCGAGGTGCTCCAATGTACGAACTTGACCACCCTTATAGTCGACCCACTGTCGTTCCCATAAAGCCACTTAAGCGTAGCAGGGTGCCAAAACTAGAAACAATAGCTGATAAACCAAAGCAAGCCACCCTGAAATTCTCGTGGACCTATGGTGACGTCAGTGTCCGTCGAAGGCTTCAGTCTTTTGACACTCAAGATGGATATCAAGCCGATGGATATCAAGCCGATGGATATCAAGCCGACGGATATCAAGCCGATGGATATCAAGCCGACTTCCCAGGTATTAAGTCTTGGCTTTAGCCTGTACTGGTTAACTGGCATTATGGGCAATCGCCACTTCTTGTGTTTACTTTGATTTCTTCTTAATCATCAGGGTTTCAGGATGTCCAGGGGAAGGTGTCTGGCCTATCGTTTGATTCCAGCCCTCATTTCTCTGAATGGCTGGATATGAGGCCTTTTGTGCAGTGTGATAAAGACACCATGACCTTTACCGCTACTGGGCAAGGTTATGCACACCTGTTTGTACATGGAGGTAGGATGTGATGAGAAATAGAAAAATGGTCTAGACATTGAATGTCTACATTTACACTTTATTTTTTTTATGTTTTTTTATTTTTTTAATATTCTAAATTTTTTTTGAATATTGCTGTGCATGTTGACGACAATTTGGCCACAAGCTCTATCTTTGGAATGATGACTGTTGGATTATTGAGGAAGGAATATTGTTATATTGAAAGCATGATAACTATAACTAAAGTTGAAATGATTCCCTATGATTCAAGACACAAGCATGTAAGTAGAGCTGTGTCAACATGCTAGAGCAAATTTCAGTTTTGAAATTGCACTTTGTTGCAGTTTTTTTATTTTATTTCAAATGCTCTCCAGATTTTCCTTTGGACCAGTGTTTGGAAGAGCAAAAGCCTTTTCTTGCTGAGCAGAGTACATTTAGTGTTAAAAGTTCTGACTCTTCAGTGTCAGACTGCAGTGAAAGATTTTCCGGTATGAAAACAAGGGATTACAATTACACATTTCTGGGGATTCTGATGTAATGGGGACTATACCTCCTTATAAATGTAAGCTCTGGTCTTTTAGTGCTTGTTAAATAACCATAGTCTCCTTTTACAGAGGGATTGGACCCCATCTCCCTGTTCCGACTACCTTCCCACTGCGGTTTTTCAGTGAAGGCCTCCTTGCAAAACCTGGTGGTGATGGCATCTTATGACTGCTGTTACATGACCCGGGAGGTACCCGTTGCTTCGTTGGAAAATGTCCAGTAGCCATTCGTCTGTTTGTCACGAAGATTCTCGTGTCATTTTAAAAGTAGACTCTCCATTTGCCTCACGAAGCGCTCTTGTATCTGAAACCTGCGTTACGAAAACGTCACCTTTGTTTGAAACTCTTGAGTGCACCCCCCCAAACACACGCACCCCAGAGTGCTGAGTGGCTCTCGCTTCTCTCTACCCCTCCCCTCCTTCAGACTCCCCTACAGTATAAACGATGAGCTGGGGCTAAAACGTGTGGTTCTGGTTGTTTGCTACAACGCAATCAAAGAGCACTTTATAAAATTGTAATATTCATGTGCTGTATTGTAACTGTGATGATGACTCGGCGTGTTGTTGCTCCACTGCATCAGAATGGCAACTACGTCCTGCCCATGCTGTGGTGGGACAGCCCACTGAAGCTCTCCTGCCCAGTGCAGGGGCCCACGCACCCCTCACCCCCCACAATCCTTTGCTCCCCCTATGGCATGGCAGTCCGCCTCCATGGCAAGGAGGAGGACATACCAGCACTGGAAGTTATAGGTGTGTTTGGGACTTTCTGCTGACTTCTTCAGTGATGAGTATACTTGCAGCTTTGATGCAATGTTCATCTGTCAGTATCTTTTAGATTGCACTGTATATAAATGGAATGCAGTCGGAATGAGGTACAGTATATTACTGACACTAACCCATTAAGTGTCTTAATTTGTATAGACATAAATTTGGCCTTCGTTTTGTAAAGAATGCTCACCTTTGCCCCTCGTATAAATAGTTTTGTGACTAATTTTATTTAAGACTAACCCGTTGAGACCTGGTTCTAATACCTTTTATCCTGCAGTAAACGGGACGCGGAGACCATTTGTGTCAGCCGAATGTGCCTACCGTGTACAGTCCGAACCCACGGAACTGATCTTTTTCCCGCTCTTCAGTGCCCCCTGTGTTAACACTGGGGTAAGTCATCTAGCCAGTGCACTAGTTTATCTGGTACCTGAAAGGTGCCGCATGTGACTTGGTCACTCTCCGGTTTAGGTCATGGTGACACGTACACTGTGGGAAGCTGAGTCATTGTATTGCCTCAGTCGGCCATAAATAAGCAGACAAATGAGCATTTATTTTTACATGAAGTCATGAATTGATACTGTACCATGTGGTAGATATTTGGTTACTTCCAGAGGCCTGACAGGCTGTTCTTAATTTATCTTCCAGGCCGGACGAAATCAGCTCCATCTCCTACATGGACAAGAGTATACCCTGTCTTGTCCTTTATCCCCCTTCTCCCCTTCTTCTCCATATCCCCAGCTTTCTCCTTCCGTTAACCCCCAGTACCCTTACTTTCTACCTTATTATTACCCCTACCCTCCTTCTGTGGCAGTAGAAGCCCAGCCTACGCCAGGGAAAGGCCCCCCTCCCCATCAGACACCACAAGTACCTGCAGGCCCCCCACAGTATCCCTTTGCCCTTTATAACGCCTATTTTCCATTCTACCAGCCTGCAGTTACCCAAGCTCCCCCCACCAGCACCACCAGTCGTCCTGATGCACCAGAACTGCTGCCTCCATTCCATCCTTATCTACACTACTTTTCCTATCCCTCTGCCAAAGTTCCTTCCCTGAAGGAACCAGTGGGATTACAATACCAAAGTGGTTCCTTTTACCCTGTTGGATCACATAACTCTTACTATTCTTATGGGCTGATGCCTTACCCGCAACCTGGCCCCAGTGTGTTGCCTCCAGCACCAACTACAACCTGTTTCACAACCCTTACAACCCCCCCTACTACAACCTGTACCACAACCCCCCCTACTACAACCTGTACCACAACCCCCCCTACTACAACCTGTACCACAACCCCTACCACCCCCCCTACTACAACCTGTACCACAACCCCTACCACCCCCCCTACTACAACCTGTACCACCACCCCTACAGCCACCCCCCCTACCACGACTCCTACTACGACCCGTACTACGACCCGTACCACGACTCCTACTACAACCCGTACCACGACTCCAACCACGACTCCAACTACAACCCGTACCACGACTCCAACCACGACTCCAACTAC
>JAOEHI010037332.1:0-22827 GCA_025447815.1 Percopsis transmontana | reverse complement strand
GGGGTGTATGCTAGCGGTCAGATACTAACACTAACATGACATATGAGAGCTAACACACGCGCACACACACACACACACACACACACACACACACACACACACACAGAGGGCTGGTGAGTCCAAACTGGACTTATCCCAGTTCCCCAGTGCAGCTGTCTCACTGCTGCTTTCTTCAGTTCCAGCAGGATCAACTGTTTGACCGATTGGGTGTCAGTTACCAATGGCCAGACTCACCCCACACACCCACACAGACACACACACACACACACACACACACTGATAAACCTCGCCCATGCACAGCGCACAAGGAGTTGAACTGAGACATATAAGGCATGTGACTGGTGTCCGTGAAAACAGAATTACGCTTCACTGAAAGATTGCTATAAATAACTGTCCAGTACCATCTACTTGGTAGTATAACGGAAAACTTAAGATGAAAATGGACCTTCTGAGAGCTAGAGGATTTGGAAGGTTTCACTCTCACACTGCACCAAAGCTTTTGGGCTGATGAATGTTTGGTATGCCAGCATCATCATCAGATGATTCATTTGTTTTGTTTGCTATATATTCCTTTCTGTGCAGGACACGAGCACCAGTCAAAGGCATATTCAGCCCTCTTTTTGTGATATTAATGTGTTTTATGTAACATTGCGCAGTGGTTGTTGTTTAGCAAAGTTACATACTGCAGCTATAAATAATTGACGCCATACCATAAATGTGACACATCATTTTTTTCTGAAGAAAGGCAGACAGTCTCTGAACAGGAAGTGATGTAATGAACAGGATTAAAGCAGGTGTGGTCGGACAGGGCGGGGATTCCAGAGAGACAGTCTCAGTATCAGAGAGAAAACAGCAGGGATAAATAACTATTATGCCATTTTACTAAGTTCAATTTGTATAATTGCACATCTTTGGATCAGCTGAGCTATCTGTACCGTGGGGGTTTAAGGATAATGTGTTATTGTGAGAGCTTCCTTTTTTAGATGTGGTCTGTGCAATGTCCCGTTCAGGGAGTGTGTGTGTGTCTGGGTGTCTGGGTGTGTGGGTGTCTGGGTGTCTGGGTGTGTGGGTGTGTGGGTGTGGCAGAGGTGTGTTGTGTGTTTTGTTCATGTCTGCGGCAGATATTTCCTCTGGGGTTGATGAGTGGGTTCATCTGTGGTCAAGACGTCTGTAATGCAGTTTGCTGGCTGCTTTACCTGTCTGTCTGTCTGTCTGTCTGTCTGTCTGTCTGTCTGTCTGTCTGGGCATTTTAAAGGATGGTCGGGTGTGAAGCCAACGGGTGTTCTGTCCACCTGTCTCACGTTCCTGTCATTATGGTCATTATGAGGAAGAGGAGGCAGCATAAATAACACACGAACGCTGAAACAACCGCACAGAAACGGGGCTGACAGTTGCACTGTCCGTGGGGGAAGAGCCAGAGCCCGACTTCAGGCCTTGAAGGCGTCCAACTGTGTCTGTTCCGGTGGAGATGTTGTTCCACTGTAATTAGGCTGCTGTCAGGGCCTTAGTTGTTTCCCTACATACACACTCCTCCACTGGGTTATAGCGCCTCCAGAATCCCAAATGTCCTCTCCAGCTCACTGTGTATGTGTTGAAGCACAACAGTGCACTGTGGCCGTAGGCGGAGGGGTAGAGAGGAGTGCGAGTTTGTTATGTTTATGTTTAAATTATATTGGGCGGTGCATGTGTGACTACATTGCTACAGGGACAACCACCTTCCCTCAAAACACAATCGGAATTCTGTGCAGCGCTGGATTGATTTAATGGAACGGGTTTAATGAGGAGCGTTTCTCTAGAGCTTTCAGCCTTCTCTTCCTCCGTGATGAGACACTGAGAAGACGGGAGGCGAGAGACATGATGTCGATGATCAGGGATGCAGGCCAAACATGATTCACGCGCACAGAACTTCAACCCTCACTGGAGTGCTAGCTCGCAGCCTGGGGATATGAATAGCGAGGTGTCACACACACACTATGCACTGTGTACAGTATAGTGCGCACACAATGTGCAAAACTGCCCACCTTCATTGAATCTTAAATCGTATTAAAGGGTTCAAATCTGGCCTCTCCTGAAACAAGTGAAAAGATGGCGCCGTAATAAGTTGACGTTTTACACTGAAAATCAACCGGTTCAGTGACAGTAAAAAACGTGTTAAAAATTGTAAGTGCATTCCCATATACTGTATATGTTTACACTATATACTGTACACATTGTATATAATAAAAAACATGTATTTATATAATGGAAGGGATAGTCAGTCTCTTGAACCATTTAGTGTTTTGTAAAAAGTAGATTATCTCTAACTCTTCTCTTAGACACGTCTCCCCCCAGAAACGTAAAGTATTGTTTCTTTTGGAATTGAAACAGGCCATAGCAAGTATTTGTGTACCTGGCACTACCCTGGAATTTAAATATTGTCATTTTACGATGACGTGTAGGTTTTATTTCATACCTCCGTGCCTTGTGCAGGGCTGAGATGAAAAGCAGAGGTGACATATTTAGTATGAGGCCTCTACAGTGTGAAGTCATACATCATCTCTGGGGTTCAGGGATCAGAATAGCTGCAGTCTGAGGTGGTTTGATTTTCTCATTCGCTGGAATGAAAGACTGCATTCTGGTCTGTTTCTCATTTTCACTACTAGATACACTGGACTGTAATGATGTTCACTGTGCGTTTAATGTTCTTGCATAACCTTCAGAATACTTAAGGGATTTGTTCTGTTAGCTGAAGAAAAGCAATGCTGTGCATTGTCAGCCAATGCGTTTTTATGTGCAAATTCAGATTTTTTTTAGAAGGGATACCGTTTGTCTATAGATCTGCGTATTCTTCTGTACAGACATTTTAATCACATAGAATTTGATGAAAGTGGTACAAGGTCCTGGATAAAGCCTTCAAATGCCGTCAGTATAACTGAGTGAATTACCAGCACAAAAGTGACTGTTTTCAATTCAACAACTCTCAATAGCAATTTCACACCAGTGATGCGCTAGCGGTGGACTCGATTACCGCATGGTAAAGAGTGTTGGTTTCCAAATATTCGCAGTGTGTGATCTCAGAAATATGGTTAAACTAGTAAAACCGTTTAAAACCAAAGTGGTTTCTAAAAATCTGACAATTGACCCCCGCGGGGTTGCAAGAAAGATGCTTTTTGTGGATTAAATATTATCATTTTATCAAATTATATCATTTACATGTGTCACACATGGGTTACACATGTGTGCATGTTAGCATGTGTGCTTATGAGTTGTGAGCTATAAACCCACTCCTTTTAGGGGTTATGGTTTCAAAAGAGAGCTATACTGTACTGCTATAAGATATACCAGTATATATATAATACCAAGATATACATAATTTGCCCAAACTGCCGTTTCAATAAAAGGGGCACAATTATGGAACTCTCTGCCAGACGACTTGAAATGTATCCCAACACTAATCCTAACCCAAATTATGGTTAATTCGGGAAAATCTTGCTCTCGTATTTAGTTTTTATACTGTGTTCTCTCTGTATACTTTATTTCCTTTTTCATTTCATTCCATTTTATTTCATCTGTCTTATTTTTAATAATGTTAACCAAAAGCCCTACAAGAGTCGTGAATTAGCTTGTGCTAAAAACCCTATGATACACACATCGGAGGACTGTCGATGCTTATCTATGTTTTTTGTATCTGTCCCTTTCTAAATAAACCTTTAATAATAATAATAATACCGTGTGTTGCACAGTGATACCTCTTATCACGACCTCTTAGGTTAGCCCCATCTGACTGGAGGTGCCAAAGGCGAGGCTTTAGCATGGATTCAGACAGTGGCCTGTCCCCTCCTTGCCAGATATGAATGTACATGTACAGGCTGTAAACGGGTGACGTGGGTGTTAGCGGTGGGGCGACCGAGGCGATCTCACGGTCAGAACCTCTTGTTAGAGCGCGAGGCGGAGCGCACAGCAAAACAAGAGCAGTTCTGTTCTGTTGCACGACAGCAGACTCACTTACTCCCTCTGCCTTTTGTTAAGCTTTTTCTGTTGAAATGGCCGCTTGGTGTAATGTTTATTCAACACATGGTTTCTGTGGATAGTGCTTCTGCAAGTCTGTGATTTGTGTGTTTGTTTTATGGCTGTGGGAGGGAGGCAGTTGCTGGTGCTTACCATGTTCATTAGGTCACAGGGTTTATGCTATGTATTCTGAAGTATCAAGTAATCCACAGAGCCTACAGCACTGGACATTGTGCAACAATATGCAATAAATGACCAGCACAATGCAATACAATACAGCTCATTGATTGGTTTCTTTATAGAACACTCCGCCAGTGCTTCTTCTTGTTTTCGATTGGCAAGGAAACAAGTATCTCAAAACAAGGCAGATTAAGAGAAATCATTCCGCTTCGGAAAATTGGTCAAGGTAAATCTGGAAACAAGTTGATTTTCTTCACATGAATTAATCATTCCTTCACATGAATTAATCATTATAATGGAGGCAAACGGGGGCATATTTAATTCAGCTTCATAATAACTTAAACATAAATCGAATGCGCTCCATTAGGACAGATTTGAACCGTTACGTCATCATTTTACTGAGCAACAAGGGAGACAAATATATATATACTAAGTCATATTATAATTAAACAGGCTATTTAGCATTACTTGCTCAGACCGGCTGCAACCGGCTTAAAGCCTCCCCGACACAGGGAGAAGATACTATCTAAGTGTTTACCTGTCAAGTAACCGTTGGTCTTGCACCCAAATCCCCCCCCCCCCCCCACACACACAAACGAACAGGGTCTATTCAATACGCTTTATTTTTTTCTCTCTCTCTCTCTCTCTCTCTCTCTCTATATCCCTCCCTCCCTCCCTCCCTCCCTCATGGTACACATAGTGCGTACGATCGTACACCTGCCGGTGCCACTGGATAAGGTTAGCTTCTGCTCAAACGCATTACGCCCTACCAGCTGTTTTAAAGGGGAAAAACCACTCAAGGGACCTTTTAAAATGTAACTCCATTTTATTTACAGTGTAGAAGTGTGCATTATTGTTTAGGAGCAATACAATAGAATCATCATGTCATGATCCGGGACGTGTCTAAATCCTTCAGACATCTTTCCTTGTGTGTTAGCGACTCAGACACTGAGGAGTCTCCTGGCGTCGCAGGACGAGGCGTGGACACTAAGCCCTTCACCCAGAAGGAGCAGGGCGCTCGGCCTAAGGTCGACGTCTAAGCCTTGAGCTCCTAAAACAGGTCAGAAAAAGGGTTCACGTTCATACTGTATTTCTGTTCAGTGAGAAATAAAGGGTCCCCCAGAAGGACAAAAAGGACAAAGAAGAAAGAGTGCACGTGCGTGCGTGTGCGTGTGCGTGTGCGTGTGTGTGTGCGTGTGTGTTCTCTTTGTCTAACTGTGCGTTTTGGATTCAGACAAATGGTGGTGTGACTTTAGCAGGATCTGGTCGCTCTCAGCTGGGGGTTGTCATTGTGTTCCACCAGATCTTTGAGTGCACATATGACAGTTGGTTGTGCACGCGCATGTGCGTGTGCGTGTGCATGTGCGTTTGACTTCCCTACCGACAAGAACTCGCGCTTTAAAGCTTCGAATGTGAGAGGTTGCCACGGCGACCATATCCCAATCTCCACCATGGGCGGTCCACAGCGTTGTCCGCGCAACTCCACAAAGCTACAAACCAACATAAGATATAACAATAGCAAATAACAACATAACATATCAGTGTTCACAGTCGTCGAAGATGGTCACAATGTTTATTTCCCCCTAATGTTTCTTGTTTACCCAGTGACGTAACCTAAAATCACAGGCTGTTCAGGCCAGTATGTCCTTATATACTTGATGGCTAGCTGTAGGCTGTTCCAGTGACTACGGAAACTATGATAATGCTACATCAAAACGTCCTGACAGAGTCATTGACAGAGTAAAGGCATGCTAGTTAGATGGGAAAATTGCATAAGTCTGGAAGTTGGTGGTCTGATATGTAAGTAGCACGACATCATGAGAAAAACTCCATTCCACACAGTGTGAAGGTCACTTTGCTTACCTGAATCCTAAACTGTCCTTATCAAACGATCCTTAGAGGCTTAAGTGACAATACAATATTATCTGACAGGATACACCTGTGAAACTCGGCACACTGTATCTTGGGTATGTTTATGTAACGGTAATACGCATAAATGGGATACATAACACTCAACTTGACGCATTCTTTCCGCAGGGTAATTCCTATGAATTGTTCTGTCTAACGTTATCAGCGATGAGAAGTTCCCAAGCAGATCAGCAGAGCCGCCGTGGTTGGACCGTTCCCTTCTCATACTGCCGACTGAAAACCGCACGTCCTCGAATTGTCCATGTCCCCAATTTTAATTGCATTCTCCAGCACTGCCAAGTGCGCACTGTCCATTCTCTACATCTCTCCTTCTTCTGTTTCTCCCAATTATCTCCCCTCTTCTTCAGCCATTCTTTCTTTCTCTCCCTCAGTGGGGACTATGAAAATGCATTATTGTCATCAAAAGGCTGCTCCGATAATTTCCTGTCAGGGAAATGAAGAGAGCGAAGCCCTAGCATCTATATAGAAGCTGGTGTTTTGGCACCGTAGCTCACGTTTGCCGGCATTAAATAGGGCAAGATTGCGTGATTCAAGCTGCCCATTTGTTCTCAGTATGCTGCTTATGTCACTGTTGCTGTTAAATGAAGCATTCGTGTTACACCTGATTCCTTTTTTTAGGCTATTACAACCGTGGTTGTGGTGACCGAGACATGTTCAGTGGTTCTCCACCGGTTCAACCTCAGGACCCACATTTGTCCTTGGTCATTAAGTCACGACCCAAAAATAATTTTCATTTCCGAACCATTTTTATGTAATTTAAATAATAAATCCTTTTAATAAGGACGTGCATACTGTCGTAAATGTGTCCAGATTAAAAGTGCAACTTCTTCTGTAAATTCCTACAGTATGAGCTGGCACGGGGGTCTCACACATAGCAGGGAACAGTTATGACTTTCCGCTCATTTCTCATCAAGGTTATTTGGCTCCCGTGTTCCCACCTTGCATTTCAATGACACCGTCCATAGGCACTCGTTGACTTAGTAGCTCCCTACCAGTCCAGTCTGAGCTCATGGTTTCGGGCGATGCTTGAACCTGACACATGAGAAACAGCCAGGTGTCAATGAGACACATATCTACTACACACACACACACACCCCGATCCCGAACAGAAAGTGTTCTGCTCAAAGTTGACATCGTTGCAGGGGGTCATGCTTTTCCCGCACATAACCTGGGGGGGGGAAGATGTGTGACGTGTGACAACAGCTGCATTTAGAGGGAGCCTCTTGTTCCACTAAGAAGCAGAATCACGGCCCAACCAGGCCAACTCTGGGGCTCGAACCCACGACCTTACGGCTGGGAGTCCCACACCCAGACCACCTATCCCCCCCCCCCCACACACACACACACACACCAACACACACGCGCGGAATGTCACACCTAGAAGTGTACTTGGCTTGTATTTCGCAGCAGGTTAAATCAGTAGTACACTGCCACAATCAGCCAAAGATAGCAGTGAAAAAGACATTCACTACACAGACAACACAGAACACAGAACACAAAGCCCAATAGCAGATACTGAAAAAAGGACTTCTTAGAATTGCATCAGTATTTTAAGAAACACAAGGCCAGGCTGTAACCTGAACATTTCATTTCCTCCAGAGCAGTGAGGTCTAACCCCGTAAAAACACTCCAGTCTGATCCAGGCTGGCCCCCAGGCAGGCTGGGTAGCAGAAGACGGCTGGTGGGTGGGTATGTGGGCGGCCGGGGGGCCCAACGAATATAGAAATGGAACAGAAGGTGAGAAGGGCAGTCACAGTGAGCCGAGAGCTGAAAGACAAGGATCTCAGACTGACTGGTCAGCGGCAGTCTAAAGATAACCGTGTGTGTGTTTTTAAGAGAGCTCAGAGCAGGTCTTTGGGAGGGCAAGACAGCGGTTGTGGTCAGGGTGCGGCCAAAATGGAGACTTCTCTCACACAGCCTGCGATCCACCGCGAGTCTACAAATCCACTGGGCTAAAAACGGACAGGGCCTCACCTCCTGTCCTGTCCAAGTGGCTTGGACTCGATATTTACCTATGTGTCTTCCATCACCACTGTCAACATATTTGGGCTGATTTGGAGGAAGCCATTGAGAACAGAGGGAGCAATTAAGAAGTGTTCTGCACTGTTCTGTTTCGCTCTACTTCTTCATTAGTCCTTATCCAGGAACCCAGAGAGGCGGGATTCTGTTGAGATAATGTCTCAGCCGGGTAAGAGCATTGATCTGAAGTAACCACCGCTCCTCAGCTGGGCTCACAGGCTTGTACTCAGACGCTAATAGAATATAGACTAGAATATAGCCTCTCTCTAATCCCTCTGTCTCTCTCTCTCTCTCTCTCCGCCTCTATATTTCACTCCTGACGAGGAAAGGCAGGGCATCGCAGCCTTGAGTGTTGTTTCCCCTCTCAACAAACAGACAAGGGCAGAGAATGTCAGCTCATGTACTTTACCCTGCTCGCTAATATCCTGACAAGGTGTCTGTTTTCCAAACCAGATGAATGTTTGCTGTATTATCACAGTATGTGTGTGTGTGCGGGCGTGCTAATTATTATTTAACAGAAAATGACTCTCCCCACTGCACACAGTGGGCGCACTAGGTGGAATTTGAGTATGCGTATTTGAGTTCCTTTGTTCAACATAACATAATGTAAAATTCTACTGAAAAACGCTCTAGGAAAACTGTAAAGGAAATGAGTGTGCCGGTCATACTGTATAACCACCTGCGGTCATGTTATTTGTATACCTGAGCAACCAGCCATGTTGACAGCCAAACCTGTTAGCCCACATTGTGATATTGGCTCATTACGTAGTACATATTGGACAGTCACCTTGCATGGCTTAATCCCCCTGTTGCTTCTTCTGCCGTGGCCGCTGAGACCTACCGTATGACTAAGGCTCACTAGAAAGCCCACCGTTGGCATTTCAACGACAGTTACTCTTGTCGTTGTCGTCGCTAGGCTACTGTATGTTCTATTATGTCAAGTAGGTTAGCAAACAGTGAGGTGTATTTAAGCATGAACATGCACCGATGCGTGTGCATGTCCTATTCATGTCCTGTATTTGTTTGTACTCAGGTGTTTTCTTACTGTACGCCTATGAGCACTTAGTATTATCAATCCTAGTAAGTGGTACATACCATAGCAGTGCCCTTGGGTTCTCTCTCTCTCTCTCTCTCTCTCTCTCTCTCTCTCTCCCCCTCTCCTCTACATTCCCAGCAGACCAGTGCTGTGGAGACTACCTGTCCTAGCCCAACCTGAATACTTTTTATGGTTCTCGCTGTACGTTGCTTTGGACAAAAGTGTCTTCTAAATGACTAAACTGTAAATCGTAATGTACACATTCCAACCATTTGTGGTATTAATTCTGTTTGAAATTCCAGTAAGACACATAGTTGTGTCTTTGGTTCTGCATTTTTTTTATTTGAATGCAATAGTGCACATGTTGTGCTCTACTGCGATAAAGTGACGAGAAAGTATCAAAATAAGGAAGAAATTCATATCTTTACTCAGAGCATGTGTCATATGTTAGCACAGGTCTGACATTGTGTGTGGCAAGTCATAACAGAATTCATTACAAAGAGCATAATTCCTTGTCAATGCAATGGGTGGTTCCAGAAAAATGGTCATGTCAAAAATAAATACCAATTCTTTGTGTTGGTTTCTGCTGGGGCCAGAACAAATGCATGGCTTTTGTGTTGTTTTATGAACAGATCCCATATTCCCAAAGCCCAGTTACAACACGAGTAGAACATAATGTCACATTATGCATAGAGCTTTCTGCTACTGGAATACTACATTAGACATGTATCTCTGATTGGTTTAGACAGCCTCTGCAATAGAGGAGACAATGGAATCACCTTTTCTATAAAGAAAAAAAGCATAACGATAATTTCCTAACCTTACAGTGTTGGCCTTGAAAGGCGTTTGGTGTTTAAAAAATTTGATTTTGCATATGGTGTTTATACTCTATGTGGCGTGTAAGGTACTGTAATTAATTACTGAAAAAATACCCATAAAGCTTAGAAATTTGCAAAGACACATTGTGTCTATAATCTATGATTAGAATCAAATGTCTCTGTAATGCTGGAATGTCTCTAGATCAGTAGTTCTTAACCTGGGTTCAATCGAACCCCAGGGGTTCGGTGAGTCAGTCTTAGGGGTTCGGCGGAGGATAAGACACACCAGACTCATATGATTCGTGATGACACGCCCCCCTTCGGTGGGTTCGGTGAATACGCATATGAAACTGGTGGGGTTCAGTACATCCAACAAGGTTAAGAACCACTGCTCTAGTTTGATGCCATTATCTGGAATTGTCTATATCCGACTTTAGATATTCCCCTCAGATAAACTGTTGTTTCTTGGTGACTGCTGGGAAAGCTTGTGCATATGTCTACCTCAAACACGAGCAGTTCCTCCCATCGGTAAGCGGCTGGGTTAATACCAGACCTGAGGCAGTACATTTGACAACAGGATCACACAAGTCATTACTGTCAATGATAGATTAATAAACCTACTTTTCCTCAACTGATCCGCTTTCCTTGTTGGCTGTCTGAACAGTGAGCATCTTTTGGCTTTTAGTGAACCGCTAAAGTGTGTTTCAATTGCTAGTGCTTACAGGTCATGTCTAGAAAAGACCAGTACAATCCACAGTAGCATTTCTCTGCTGTTATCAGTAGAGAATTGTGGCACTTTATGCGTTTCAGCATAATGCTCCATTGCTTACTTGACGTTTTTGCCACAGTACTTTCTGTACATGCTGTTTAATCTCTGTATTTACGAAATCTATTTGGGCCACTTGCTCGAGATCGGCAGGGGTGGAAACAGCCAGAGCTGTTCCCGTCTTTATCAAGAACAGCTTCTGCTTTGTTCTACTCGCTAGCTGTACTTTATGTGTGTGTGTGTGTGTATGTGTGCACTCTACACAGCTGCATGTTATAATGGCATTAGCAGAATACACAGAATACATACATAATTCGTATTTATTATACATAAATAAAATCTGTGGCAACACATCTGTCTTGTTTCCATGGCACCATAAATAAACCCCCAGTGAGTGAAGCTGTGCTGTGGTAGGCCTGCGGGTCAAGCTGCCACATATGGAGGCGCTGGTATGTCTAATAACTGCTGTGTTATTTCTGTATTCTAGCCCTGGGCAGCTTTGAGAGTGTTGAAGCACATTCCCCTGCTAGCATCACATAGCACGGCTAAACAGTGGGGAGAAAGCTGAAACGCGGCCAAGCCAGAGATCACAGAGGCAGAGATCCAGCCAGCACGCCGGTCTCTGTGTCAGTCAGTCAGACAGCTAGGCAGTCAAGGAGAAACCAGAGCTTTTCTTTAGCTTTAGTGACCCCGCTCATCCCCACCATATGAAGGAAACGCCCATTGTGTGTGTGTGTGTGTGTGTGTGTGTGTGTTCGCAGCCATCCCTTTGTAAGCCAGTGTGTACATGTGACATCATCTCTGGGAGGCTCCAACCCCCAGGCCCCTCCTCCTCCTCCCCCCAGCCCCCTCCCCCCCGTGGCCAATCGGCAGCCGGGGAGACCCGGTCACGTGAGAACCGCACAGTAGCGGTTGCCATGACAACGTGCGCTGGTCCAGGCAGCATCTTGCTGTGGTGAGGAGGGCAGCAAAGTAGGAGGGAAGACAGAGAGAGAGGGAGGGAGGGAGAGAGAGAAAGGAGAAGGGAGGGAGAGGGAGGATAGAGAAACGGGAATACCTTGGCCCTTCAACTGCTCTATTCAGTAAGTGGAACACCATTTTTCCTCCCGTTCTACCGTTCTAGCAGGCGAAGAATGAATGTCTAACGCAAGCTGTTTGTGCGTACTCCTAATGTATGCATGCCGCAGATCTGCCTTTGAAGGTTCCCAGGATGACGTTCCCTTTGTTATGTTAGGAATGTGTGCGTTGCCTGCCAAACCTCAGGCGGATCCTTTGTCTGCAGGCGTCACTCAGTTGCCGCCGATCCCGACCGATCGGATGACAAACTTTAGAGGGGCGTGCTGGAGACCAAGGTGTTCAGGGCAGTTAGACTTTCATAATGATGAAGGTGGGTCTGCTGTGCAGTGGGCCTAATCTGCTCCTAATCTCCGTTTAAGATGTTTTCTCTCTCTCTTTGAAAAGCCTTCCTCTCTCTTTCTCTCTCTCTTCCTCCCATAATGGGAGTCAGTAGACTCTCTGTGTTCCCCTGTGATTTGTTTAATTAGCGCCTCCCAGTCTCCAACTAGGTCAGCTTGTTTCCTTGTGATGAGGTCCCCTCTTTCAAGCTGTCATTGGTTTGACCAGGTAAGCTTTGTATTGTTGATGCAATGCCACGGCACATGACTTTCTTTTATAAAAAAAAACAAAAAAAAAAAACCACAGCATTGTTTTCACATTAATTTAAAGTGACAAACAACCACAAGGTTTTCTATAAAAGCAAGCCGTTTGACAGTTTACTCGAAGGGAAGAGGCAGCAAAGCGGGGCTTCTTCTTCTTTGTTGATTGTCGAACAAAACTGGTGCTTTTACACAGTTGCGTGGCGGTACGGTACCCTACTCTAACAAAGTCCGTCGCCTGCTGCTTTTCCATCTCCCTCAAAGAAAGCATTACTCAACCAGAGTTTCACTGACCACTAGGGAGTTGGTACAGGATATGACCTGGAGCCTGTACTGTATGCAACTCCAATCTGCAATCAGATAGTCCTCATAATAAACATTAAATACAGGAAATATTCGGTGGGAATTACAGTAGAGATGTGTTTAGTTCTCTTTATGCTGCTATGGCAACACTGTATTGGACATAAATGGCATTTGACCAACCGTGCATTCTATATTCTACTGTAAATAGGGTACAGTGGCAGCTTTTTAACACGTTGTCATTCCCCTCTATCTGTCTTTTCCTTCTAAAATAATAGAAGGAACATAACCAATACAACTGTACAGTAAAGCAGTGTTTGCGGAAGACCGTTACGGTGGACATTTTACTTGGGGGGGGGGTCACCCTTAGATCCTAATGTCCTAATGGGCAATACGACCACTGACTGTAGTCATTGAATTTAATGGTCCTCTCACATGGCTCAATGGGTTCATATCCCAATTAGGAATTTCAGTGTGTGTGTGTGCGTGCGCGCGTGTGTGTACGTGTGTGTGTGTGTGCGTGTGTGTGCGTGCGCGTGCGTGCTCTCACGAGGCCTTTCTGTCCAGTGACGGGAGCAGCCCGCTTTTCTCAAACCTCCAGACTAAAGAGAGACGGACTCCACGGTACGCAGAAGGTGGATTGCAGCAGCAGCAGAGGGCTCGCCGTGACAGCACGCCGTGCGTATAGCACATACTCCCATCGCCTCACTTGGAAGCAGATAAAGGCCTATTTCAGACCTGTTATCAAGTCTTCATCTCACCTCTCCCGCAGACACCCTTTTGAAGTTGTTTTGATGTGGCAGCCATCAGCGTTCCACTTCTAATGTCAGTGACCTTGATTGTTAAGGGGGTTTTACTGGACTCAGCATGCCGCTGACCTTTCCAAGACACCGAGGATTATTATAATAAACGATTAGTAAGTCATTAGGTTTTATGGTCCGGGTTTCCTTCAAGGCTTGTCATACTATAATGCAGTGGAAGGATTATGATTATGACTATGTGTGTGTACACACACACACACACATATATATATACACACACACACACACACATTTATACATTTATTTGTATGTATGTGTGTGTGTGTGTAGCACATAATTGTCCTATGTGGTAGTCAAACTTCTATTCCGTTAAACCTACCGCACATCACCTGTCTAGAACTTGTTAGAGGACAGTCAAAGTTAACTGAATAAATAGTGTTTCAATGGCTCATTTTCACCAATGCAAATTCAAAATACATACAAAACTCACGTACATCATATTACAATATCGTCAACATCGGAAACTTATTTTACAGGTGAATGTTAAAAAGGATGTAAAAAGATTTACCTATAAAATGTCCATATAGAAATCCTAGTAAAAAATAAGTCATTTAAGAAATGTATTCTAGTTATTCTCACAACGGTAAAAAAACAAAACAACAACAACAGTAAAACAAACATTTACCTGCCTTAATGTAACGTTCGCCTATCCCAGAATGGTGACATACACCACATAGCGTCACCTTCGAAAAGACCAATCGGATTAAAGTTAGTTAATGCAGGCAGGCTCATTCCGTAGTACAGTAGGTGTTTATTTTAGGATCGTTCAAACTATTCCATTTAAATTATTAATATGATGCAATTACATCCGTTTAAACAATATTATATCTTAGAGTGGCCATTTAGTGACGATTTGTTAGTGTCAGTTTAGGCTTTTTGTTGGATATAATTGTATGCGCTTTTGGGCGATCTCCCCTCCACTACGTCAATATGGACTCGACCTATCCCTCTGTCAGTTTCAAGTTGCGCCTTCTCGCCGTTTGCCTGTTGGGCCTAAACAAACACTAGCCATCATAAACGTTTTGAGAATGATATGAGTTTTGGGAAAGGAATTGCATCAGACAATGGACAGGGATTTATTCATGAGTGAGGTGGAAAGATTCTAAGCGCACGATTCAAGGTAAGAGGGAATCTTCCTCGGAATCGCTTGCAAAACATGGTCCATGTTTTTTTCTGTGATCCATGGGCTTCACCTCTGCACGTTTCGGAATGTCACGTTTGGGGATGATTGTTGAGAAGCATACCGCTTGCCAAAATAATCCAACATTATTTCGAAATCTGACATCTACTAAATAACAAGTCTTGCTTTAATGGTACACCCATAGCCAGATGTCAGCCTTCGTTTTTGAGTTAATCTAACGTTATTTGCTGTTTGGATAGAATGGGATAGTGTGGAATGCAGTGAATGTTGCTATGCCTTTGACGTTTCCCGTAACGTTACATGTTGAATAATGTAATATAGACTCGAAATAGTAACATCTTTAATATTCAATATATTTATTATATATATATATATATATCTTAGCATGGTCGAAAATTCAGGGTGTGAAGCCTATCTCTGTGCTCTCTTTGGTAGTTACTGTATTTGCATTGAACTTAGTATGACTAACGTTATACCGGGTAATTTGTCGTATGTATTGTAGTAATATATTATGGTGTAGCAGCATGGGTAATGTTATTACATGATGCTTTCCCTGACATAAAACTTACTACTACTACTCAACAGTACTACATCCACTTTTCCTACTTTCATGCTCCAAGTGGTCCGTATTGAATCATGCCAATGCCTAAGGCTAACAGCTTAAGACAACCCGTAGATGAATTGTGTTGTTCTAGTAAAGGTTATGTAATATTACTAGCGTCCCTGGCTTTAATTAGTTATTTACTACTTTGACATGCCTTTTTATGAAGGTCTCCGTTTTGGTGCTAGTGTTACTGTTGACTTACTGCACATTGATGGTCAACAACAACAGCAATAAGACATTCTAAAGTAGATTCAGTCATATAAGCTGTCAAACTAGTCAGCATAGGGATAAATGTATGTTGTCAGTCTGACAGGCATTTCCCCTGTGCCAAGACTACCTAGCGCTGTCTTAGTGGAGGGAGCCTTTGTAATATTGATTTGTGGTATTGATCCCAGTTGTATTTTAGAAACGTATTGCTTCTTGTTTTGTTTCCAGACTCTGTTTTGAAGAATTCTCTGTGGTTGGTCTCTGACTGTTGCTGTGTGACGTCGGAGAGGCAGATTCTAGTTGGGGGGGGTCTGCCCCAAGGTACCCCTTGTACCTTGTTGTGTTATCACGACTCAGCGTTGAGCTCTCGAGAGACTAGAATATGAAGCTGAGGGAGAGGAAGTTATGGCTGGTTGACTCCGCATAAATAGGAACTTTATTCTAATATTCTGCAGGAAGGATGGCTCAGACTTGGTACATTTTGTGACCTGTGTTTCCTAGCTAGATAGGAGCATAGGTGCGAAAACACTATTGTAATACCGGATCTCAATGCGTCACTTGTGATATCTGTATAGGCTAACTGAAGTAAAGCTGGTGCACATCTCAACTATAGTGGCGGTATCCCAGGTACCATGTCGTGGGGTTTGAGCCCTGGCATTGTGGAAGGAAATGCCTTTTTGGGTTCATGTCCAAACTACAATTTAAACATGTGTGCGTAATATTTGCCCTGCTGCTATTTGCCCTTTAAAGTAACCCCGGCGTGGCACAGAGTGACTTCCTGTTTTAGCTCTGACCCCCATGGCCCCACATGCTGCTTTGGATCTGGAAACTGACGGGGTGAAATGATGCAAGGAAGTTCTCTGAAGTCACCTCTTGCCGTTTCACGAGCGGCTGGATGCAGAGGTGTCAGCTTTTACCCAGGGCTCTGTGGCTAGGTTGACTCTTTAGAAGTAACTGGCAAGGCAGCCAGACTGGGCGTGAATGTGGTTCACGTTAGGGGAGCAGGTCTAGTGTACTGTCTGACCATAGAAGGAGATGGACCGTAACTATAAATGAAAGCCGAAGGCAAGATGTTTGTCGTTTGAGGTTTGCCCATCCTGTAAGGAATTAAATTTTTCGAGCCAACGGACGTGCTAATACAGTTTGAAATGTTTCCTTGTCTGAATGAGGTCACGCTTGAGTATTCCACAGGGTTGACTCAGCCCTCTTGTTTAACATGTGGAAAAGTAAGCCTCAACACCTCGTAAAACCTTCCAGATACATTTTAATAAAAATAATATTGTCTTAAGAGAAATGCCTGTGGATTTAGCCTTACTTTGATACCATTGGATATTATGGATTCTTTTTACTTTCTAAATCATGTAAAGTAAGCCAGTTTGACACTATTACACTGCACAAAATGGTTCTGGTTGTCCAAAGCGTAGAACAAAAGGGCCATATTCCATGTATTGTTCGCTTTAGCTAGAAATGTAGGACTTGGATTGGCTACTGCTTGGCGGAACAGTACATTGTAGGTCAGTGTGACAAATACACAAGTGAAATTATCCTATTCCTTTTACCAGTCTGATGATCTATTATCACTAGTGGCTAGCTGAAAAACTTTTTATTCCAGTTGATATGATTGAACGAGGAGAATTGGCAGGTTTAAATTGGGTTAGAATTCATTTGAATATGTTGAAAATGATTTAAAATGTGCTATGTTAGTCAAAAGTGAAATGAATATTTGTTTGCAAATGACTCGATGTTGGCTAATGGCGTTAGACTTTAAGCTAGCTGTCTGTGGAGTCACAAAAACAGTTCCTCAGTCAAATGAATTATGATTCCATACAGATCGTACTTTCATATTTGCACACCTGACTCCCATGTGTACCTAAGACACAGGATTCCTATTACTCAGACTGGTGACCTTGTAAAACCGGACTGACCTCAGGAAAGACCGTCATTAGTCACTGACAAGACGACTGGAATGTGTTCCTCTGACCGCACAGTTTAAGTTACAGTACATGTTTTAAATCTTCTGAAATATATCCTTACCTGTTGGTATCTAAACTATGCTAAACAAGTCAAGCCTCTTTAAACTAAACCTGTTTAGAAACGACAACAAATTTCACACTGACTGCCTGGTCCTGAAGGATCCCCAGGGTGTTTCCTCCAGAGGGAATAACTCTTCAGGGCGAAGAACCTTAATGTTTGCCCACACCACCCAGTGTCTCCATCTACACTTCCTTGGCAACAGATACATGCTAGAATAATTGACTGATCATTGAGGTATGTATGTGTGTAAGCAATGGACTCGCGTCGGCCTCATGTCTATTTATTGAAGCCTTGCGATTAGCCGGAATATGTAAATCTTCTATAAATCTACCCCTCTTGGACTCGTTTATTTAACATTGGATTTGTCTAGCACCTGCAGGTTGTAAAATATAAGAGGGATTACATTTTAATCCTGAAGGAATCTGTTTTCATGCTTTCTCAAGTGAACCTATCAGAGTGTCTCTGTGTGGGTGTTGGGTTACTCTCCTACTGGAATGGGCCACATTCATACTGGCACGGGTACATTTTTTTAAAGATAACTATCCACCGGAAATCTCTTTCGGTTTGTCTCTGTCTGTATCAGGGCACAGTTGTTCGCTAAACGTGAGTGGGGAGTTCCTGGACTCTGGAAATTCGAAAATATTCATGCTTAGGCTAAATGTTCAAAAAACTGCACCATCACGCACTTGTTTGCGGTAGCGAGCTTGGTCGAGTCAGAGTCTGGTGTTATGCAAACTTCCCGCCAAAATCCTACTCTCTGCTGCCAAAATAGTATGTGGTTATGTGATCTTGCATGTGACGTCAGCGTTTCTGAAAAGCTCAGTTTTCGCTAAACATACTGAAAAGTAGGGTTGTCACGATTAATTCATTTGCGAGGGTCTACAGTACAAAACAGGACATCGCAGGACTACTGGCTACTGCGTACGTGCATATATTTCCTGTATATTTCCTGTTTACAAAAGCATCGCCTTCCTCCCTTTACCCTTTATCCACGTCAAAGAACGCATTTTAATGCTATTACCGTAGAAGTTAGCTATTCCTTAGCCACGTGTTAAACTTTCAATTGCTTTAAAGCGGCACAGTTACATTTCAAATCATTGCCATAATATTTTCTATCCTATCCCATAAGTGAATGCACTTCTGTTGTGTACATTTTAAAAAACGAACCCGTGCTTTGACCGTATCCGTGTATTAACCGCAGTTTATTAATTGTCACGTAAAACTAAATGCCACCTGGTTGTGGTGCGAGCGCTACTAGCCATTTAAAAGTTGTTTAAAAGTTGTATGTAAGTGAATAAAAGCCAAATCCAACCACCTCTCCCCGAGGGCGGTAGCACTCACTGTTTCTGCCCCACAGATCTGCACAGCCAGCTAGCTAGCTAAAGCCCTGCTGAAACAATGAATATAGTTTTCTATAGTGCATAGACGTTTTTATATTTTCAGCGAATCTCTTAATTACATCAATATTGTTCTCTTGAAACAGTTTGTGCCGAGTGTGTTTATAAATGTATTTATAAAAGATTGCTAATTGTATTTTTACTGTGTCTTACAACCATGAAACGTCCAAGTCTGTGAAACTAATGAGCACAATGAGGAAAAAATCCATCCCTGTTTAGAGCTGCACCCGAGTATTAACCGCAGGGTTGCAGAAAGTTTACCTTAATGTAGGATCAAGATTACATTTCCAAGTTAACCAAAGGTTTGCAATCCAATAAGGTTTTCTTGCGGAGGAATGGAGAATTGGCCTCGTTTAGTGTGAATCATCAAACCCTGACTATAGTCGAATTCTTATTTTCCTATTGACCATAATTCGAAGTGCAGCCGTAACCCAGGCTGCAGTGAGTCATGCAAACCGTGCACGCAGCCTTGCTCGACTAACACTTCAGTATTATTCAAGCACTCCAGACATGTATTAGTGGCTCATTTTAACAATGCCATGAAGGTTGAAGATAAAGAGACAAATAAACAGAGGGCGGAGTGTTCAAGTAAAGAAGTGTAGAAGTATAGGCCTATGTCTCTCTCTCTCACACACACACACAGAGCAGTAAGGTCGGTAGCATGGCAACAACTAGGGATAACACCAGCGCCTGCCAGTTCAGTTATTGAATTTGTTTAGGATTTAGACCTAGGGCAGGATGGTCTAGTGGTCAAGGTGTTGGACTCCTAGCCGGAAGGTCGTGGGTTCAATCCCCGGAGGTGGCCTACCTGTAAGCATCCTTGAGCAAGATGCCTAACCCCTACCTGCTCCATGTGATCGCACCATGTAATTGTAAGTCGCTTTGGATAAAAGCGTCTGCTAAATGATCTAATTGTAAATTGTAAATTTAGAAAAAAAAAAATAGGGTTGAGAAGAAATCGGAAAATATCCAAGTTGCAAACTTGATCATTTACTTGTAAAACGCTGTGGTAATACGATGGGCTGGCTGCCACTGGAACCCAGTGTGTCCTCAGATGCGACCTCTTTGTGGAGCTTGTGGGTCCTGAAGGGGGGGTTGTATAGAAGTCCAACTTCCTGACTCGGTGAGAGGACCTCTCCAGTCAGAAGTGTCGGCTTGCTGAATTGTCACGGAACAGCGAGGAGTGGTGACAGCTCGTTTGGGGCGTTTCCTTCATCTGCTGAATTCTATATGTCCAACACTTGTTTACCATCTGCCAACGCTCACAGCCACACCCACGCACCGGGATTAGAGAAAGTGTTCCTGTGTGTCCCTGAATTACTGCTGCTGGCTATGTTTAACTGCAGCATGTTCCGGATAGTGCTGTTTCTGAAGGAGCCGATTTGCTGTCCTGCTGCAATCACTAGAGTGAGCATTACTATGAATACGGTTTTGCTCTAGAGCAGGGATGGGCCACTTTGGCATTGGTGAATAAGTGTGTGTGTCAGTGCAGAACATACATTTATTTTAGGGCTGCAACTAACGATGATGCACAAACTGTTTCCCATGCGCAATATTGGTGTAATTAAGAGATTCGCTGGAAAGAGAATATTTTTTATATGCACTATTGGTGAGCTAGCAGGGCATCCCTGGCCGTATATAGCCTAGTAGTGGGGCTTCGACTTGGGCATTTACACGGCGGCACTGTGCTCTGCTCATACTCTGCTAGGTAACCGTCTGCCTGTCTGCCCGCCTGCAGAAAGTCAGCAGCCGTTCAAATGGGCTGGAATTTTGACTGTTTGCTGAGGCTCTTGGAAGTTTAAACATTAGCTTTGTAATTAATATGGCTGCCGACATAGTGAGCAAGGCTGTACGGTAGTTTCCCATGACCTGCAGGAATTTAAAGAAATATACCGTGAGCCTCTGTGTTGTATGTTTTGACCTGGTAAGAGCTGCAAAACGTAGTTATTTCAAGTCCTCCTGGCTCAGATGTTTATCTTCCTGTCCATCTATTTGAGAGGGCTGGCTACTGGCACAGATGCCCCGATTCGATCCGATAGGAAGGAGGTATGAAATACAATATGCACTGTAGCAGATTTCCATATTTGGAGAGATGTTTTGAACAGCTCTAAAGGAAACACAAATTTACAAATGCAGAGTGACTGGAAACAATGTGTGAAAACCACTAAAGAAAAGGCCAAAGGCTTGAATCTCTTCTTTTGTGGAACCAAATTAAGAGATTCAAGAAAAGGTGCTTCTGACTGAAAAAAAAAAAAATAGCTGAAAATAAAAATGGGCATGTCTAAATGTTGCATGCCATGTTTCACAGGGACTTTAACTTGAAGATATGTGCCAAAACATAAAATGAATCAATTAAATAATGTTTTTGCACACCTCTACTATTTGAACACATTTTCTTTGACATGGAGTGTACTTGCTATTTGTGTGCTGAGCTAATGTAATATTCATTTGTTTTTCAGACAGTTACACAAAAGAGATGGCTTAAATATGAAAGGGCCCTATATCCTATCTAGCTTGACGTGTCCTTGTATTCCCACCTCACTTGGTTTTGCCTTCTCTTCTCTCACATGCCTTAATTCCAATACAGTCAAGTCTAAGCATAGGAACCAATCTTTGAGGGCTCTGTTTGTCTGCCGTCTCAAGTTTCCTTTCCTTGTCTTCTGCTTAGGTCATGTCCACACTGTGCCGACACCATCTTTACAGTGGCTACTGCTGTGAGAATTATGTAAATGATTGAAGGACACAGTCAAATATCAAAATCCATACAAGCCGATAGCCAAGTGGATGGTTTTGAATGAACAGTGCTTTTTCCTAGATTTGTTTTTATCCTGTACTCCTGAGTTTCTCTGTGGTCTGTTTTCTGGGTTTATGGCTGCATAGCTGTGGCAGTTGGTCCAGCCTGGGCTGTGTCTCGTAGCTGAGCTTTAAGAGGTTTGCTAATCCAGAAAGGTGAGGCAAATTTGTGCCGGCAGGCAATTCTAACCGACCACGTTGGACATGCCATGCTGCTGTAACTACATACGACATACTGGCCAAGTATACACTGTGTACTGCTGACTACTCCCCACCCTAGTACCTAGTATACACTGTGTACTACACACTACCCTCCACCCTAGTATACAGTATTGTATGCAAGTATGAGAACTTTCATCAGTTTCATGTAGTGTACTACAGTCACATGACCAAAACATTCTATACGCTATTACAGTATGGCATTTCGGAAACAGCCAGTGTCTCAGGCTGCTCAGTAAATTTTACTAATAGAAATTTGATAAGAGAAACCCTTTGTCACCTGTTTAGTTGGAGGCCGAGGCATTTTGAAAGTTGTCTGTCATTATTCTAATGGAGGCTTTACGTATGAAAAATGTGGGGCAGGATAGTCTAGTGGTCTAGGTGTTGGACTCCCAGCCGCAAGGGCATGGGTTCGAGCCCCAGCCCCATACTTGTAGGCATCTTTGAGCAAGATGCCTAACCCCTACCTGCTCCATGTAATAGCACCATGTAATTGTAAGTCGCTTTGCATAAAAGCGTCTGCTAAATGACCCTGTACTGTATTGAACAGTATTTAATGGGGACTAAAGTTTTGGTCAGCGGAGAAAAGGGAGCACAGATGAGAGCAGGCAGCATAACGTTCACCACGGTGTCTCCAGACTCTTTCACGTTTGTCACATGTGCTCAGTGTGAACCTGCCCTCATCTGGGATGACAACAGGGCGCCAATGGTGGACCTGCCAATTCTAGTGTTCTCTGGCGAATGCCAATCGAGGTCCCACTAGAGGATGTCAGGCCCTCATGCCACCCTCATGGAGTCTGTTTCTGACAGTTTGGTGTCAGAAACATGCACACCAGTAGCCTGCTCATTTTGTAGGGCTCTGGCAGTGCTCCTCCTGTTCCTCCTCACACAAAGGAGCAGATACCGGTCCTGCTGCTGGGT